>JAKSZT010054334.1:1003179-1139274 GCA_026826555.1 Tolypeutes matacus
GGGAACGATCCAAAGAAAGATTGGGATCAGGGGACCTCACTCCATGTGGAATGCAGGCAAATTTATTTAGGCTGAAGCTGCTTTTATACTACAAAGCTGATAACAAAAGTAGGGCATCTTCTGTTAGTTCCTCTGCATGGCACGTAAGAGCACTGCCAGTTCCTGTATCTCTAGATTAGGGATTTATACAATAACTTCTTAGTGGTGGGTTCATTCCGCTCTGCTTCCTCCCTTTGATGTCTGCAGTGTGCAGAGTCCTTGGAGACATTTGCTAATGTTTCTTTTCTAGCAAGTATGCTTTTTAGATGCTTAACCCTTTATGCTCTGACTCTCAGGATCTTCTCCAACAGATGTGGCCAACTGAATCCAGATTACTGGATTCCCTTATAAGCAGAACAAAATTCACACACAGAGAGAGTAGGCCACAGGGAGAAGCCAGAAGTCAACAGAAACTGGAAGAGAAAGGAGAGGCCATTGCCATGTGACAAAAGACCCAATTACCCAAGGATCACCAACAGCCTGCCCCAGAACACCATAGTCTTTGGGGATAAAGCATTGCCTTACTGATGCCTAAATTTGTACAATAAGAAATATGGTTATGCTATTTAGAAGGCAGATTTACCACAGATATTTATAAACTCTCCCTCTTGAGACCAAGTTAAAATAAAAAAATAAATCAAATATGAATAATCTACAGAAACAAAAGAACAGTCAGACCTCAGCAGAAGACAGATTTCAAAATTTTCTGGAAGAAGGAATGTTGATGAGTAATCACTAATTAATGAAGAAAAGTTGAGAAATTCTTAATATGATCCAGGGGCTATCAACACTGGTTCCAGACCCCAATGAGGGTCCATGTGTATGCATTTGGTGGAGATTCCCAAAATTAATTGTCACATAAACAAGGTAAGGGAAGATATGAAATAACTGGATTTGGTATTGACAATATTCTAATTTTTTTTACATACAGAAATCAAAATTTCCTATAGTTCAACCTTGTAATTTCTTACATGGTTTGAATTAATCAGCTCTAAGTCCAGATACTTAATGATAAAGGATAGGAATATTGACTTCCATTTCCTATAAGATGGATAATGTTGAGGAGGATTTAAAATAAATTCATTTGTTCATGGTAACCCATGCATCCAAGTTCTGATTTTCCTGTATTGTGAGCCAAATATGATAGACTTAACTCACAGATATTATTTCATAGGGTATAAAGGATTCATCTTTGTACCATTAAACTCAGTCTGACTGCTTGGTGACTCAAGATAAAATAAAGGTAACACAAACAAAAAAATGTCCTGTTCTGTAAGAAGAAAAAGCAGAAAACCTGTCCCTTCTGGGCCTGTTGGAGTATGGAAAGCAAAAAGAGATCAAAGGAAATGTCTTTCCCTTAAGCAGGGTTGAAATCTGAGTGGATTAAGTGAAGAGTAGGTAGAAAATAGAACAACTAAGCATAAGACATCCAAGAAATTTTTTCCTGTTTCAGCAAACCTCCAGTTGAAGTCCCATGTACAATCCCATATGCAGCCATTGCCCTATATGGGATAACTGTACAACTTGTTCCTGGCATTCATGAATCAAGAAATTTCTGTGTGTACTCGTTAAGGGGTATGTTACTGCTGAAAGGATCACTGAATTGGCAAAGATCTCAGGTTTGGAAAAGGAAAGAGGCCTTGTTATTAACACTATGTGTTAGTATGGAAAAAATATACCAAGTGTATTCTATGGAGCAAAGTTAGTGATAATAGTCTTATCATGTGATCATGTTCTTTCATAATCTATAACAAATGTTCCACAACAATGTAAGGTATTAGTTGAGGGGTGATGTATGGGAATTCTGCACATAATGCATGATTGTTTTTTAAGCTCACAAATTCTCTAATATAAAAAAAAAAAATAAAAAAAAAAAAAAAAAAAAAGGAAAAAGGTCTTGATGAGTTAAGGCAATGGCTAGGTTAACAGAAAGCAGCAGTGGATGTAATACAGCAAGAGCAAGATGAACGCATTACATCTCAGCATGTCACAGTACAGAGACCAATAAACCTAACATCCAATAGCAAAGGCCAGCTGATAAAGTCAGCATTAAGACTAGTTACCCTGGCCTTGTTCCCTGGGAATATAAGATTCCCCCTACTTCATCTCAAATATGAGAAATATAAAAACATCTTGTCTACAGGTTGGACTTAGGCCAAACTGAAAATGTAACCAAAAGACATTTTTAAAACAAGATGAAATAAAGATAAAATTAAAGGACAAATCTAAACTTCTCTATCAAGTGGGCTAGTGGCTTACTAGGAAGATTGAATGACTTTTAGAAAATTAAAAAATAAGTTGACTTTTATATCTGATAAGTATGATTAAATTTTTGACCTTGGCTACATTATAATTTGTATAAATCTAAGTTAAACATTATACACAAATGCCTTTTCCTCTAAGTTTAAAACACTACAAAGATCACAAGGATAAGGTAAAGAAGGAAGTCAGGCTCAATTTCTCTTTTCTCTCCCCTTTGTTATTACTCTGTAGTTTATAAAATGAACAAGAGATGTAAGTAAAATTTAAGAGTTAATCATAAAGATGTAAAAAGTACTTCTTTGCATGTGGTGAAAAGTTTAACTGGTCAAGAATAGATGAACTCAATTTTGGAATTCATACTAAATTTACCTTGTTATCTAAGGAAACATTTTTGAAACACTGGAGAAACATTGGAGAAGCAAAATCCATATTTTAATGAGTATCACTATGCAAACCTAGAAGGAACATCAATCTATGTTAATCATCCAAACTACATCTTAAATGTAATGCTTATTTCTCTCTATTGAAATAATCCTTCTAGATAAATTTAATGATTATTCTCTGAATGAAATAAGACCAGTACTCACAAAAAAGTAAAAAAGGAAAAGCTTAATAAAATTGCTGGTAATATACCAGTGAGCCTTAGAGTCTGCAATGTAATGCAATAAATTATACCAAAACAAAAGCTTTAATTTACATTAAAAATGCCAGCAGAGCATAAGTAAATGCAATGATTATCTAATGCGTTACGGTAACATAAGTAAAATAAACTATCCAGTCAAAATAATTTACTTAAATGCTAATACCTGCATATGTATAGCAATCACTGCCGTTAATTTGTTTCTTAGAATACTGGTTTTTAGGAACACATGAGTAGGTAGAAAAGGGGTCGAAACTTGGATAAGTGCTCACCACAGCAGTAATCACCTTCTATTAGTAACACAACTACAAATCTGACATGCTTATAATTCAGCTGTTGAGATGTTGTGTACTGACAATATGGGCACATCTCTCTTGAGACATTTAAGGAGTTAATTTGTCATAAAATTCATTCCTATATATTCATTGAAAGATGGACATAGAGTTAAACCTAGGAATATTGTCTGTTAAGAATTATGAAAAGCGAGGAGAATGTACAAGTGGCTCCACTAATTATTAGAATGATATTGATGTGATTATGGGCTACAAACAGTACAATACAGGAATTCATTAGATGTTTGGTACTTTTAAAATTTAATTAGTATAGTAAGGGGCTATATCAAGCACAAAATAGACATCAAGACCCTATTGCCTTTGGGAAAGAATCCATGAAAGGCATTAATATAGAAATGTTTCAAGTAATAAAAGGTATAAATTAAGCCTAAAAGAGTTGAAAGCATTTTCAAAATCATGTTAAGAATTCTAGTCCTTCAATTTTCTAACAAACTAAACAGGCTAACTGGTACTATTTGAGTCCAAACTTTTCTATGCGCTATTCCCAATTCATTATCAGGAGTCAATCCAGTTTTGTTAAAATATATATTAGTGAGAAGAGACTATTCATGTTTGTTATTGACATTTTATTGAAAAATATGTTGATTAAAATCTGTACATAAACTTTTCCCACAAAGCAAAAAGTTTGTATAAATCCATATGAGCTACTGACGGTCATGCTTTCTACTTAGATTGATTGTTCCCAAAGTTACAAAACAAAACACAAAAACAAAAAGATAACCAACAATATGCACAATTTTTGTTTTCCTTTATGGATTACCACTCATTTATGTTTCAATGGAAACATAATCATCATTCATGAATTTCAATGGAAACATAAATGAAAAGTCAACACATCTTTTAAATGTTCTATCAGATTCCATAGTCCTGGTTCCTGTAAGTGGTATTCAAAAGTTAAAATGTAATTCTGTTAGTTATTTTGTATTATGAAGGCAATGACCAATATATTTCCTTCATACAAAACTAAAAGCTTATTGCACATCCTTTAGTACCTAAAATATATTCTCTTATAAAGTCGGTCTGTCAAGGATGTAAAGACAATAGTAGTCAGAGGCTAAAATTAATTTTACAAATCAAATTATTTTAATTATATTTTGATATTTATTTCCTTTTCTTTTTTGATATCTTATTTATTTTTTAAAACACACAAATGAAAATATTATACAATTTGGCTGACTTTAGACTTATCTCTTTGCTTATGAAGTGAAAATTATTTACCCATAGACCCATAACATTTCTTTCCTTTGTGGCTTCCTAATAAGATAAAAATAAATAACTCACTTGAAATGAAGCTGTTACTTCTCCAACTGATTTAATGTTTTTGCTCTTCTGATTCAAATCTTATCCTATACAAGATAATTAAACATTTTTCTGATTGAAATATCATTTTGTTCCAGTTAATCACTTTGTTAACCTAGATTTATTCAATCAACATTTCTACAAGAATGTGATTATTTGAATTTATTTTTCATATTCACAAGATTTAATATAAATATATATATAGTGTTCAGTTGGAGTCTACTGCTTTCTCTCTGTCTCTCTCTCTTTAAATGATCAATCTTGTAGTTTATGGAATGAATTTTAATTTATATCAGCAGTAAAAGAGGTCAAACTCTGGCAACTATATAAATACAGTCAAGTTAACTAGGCAATAAAAACAAGTGCTGAAGGATTCATTTCTCTGTCTGCTCCATACCAGATGATTCCTTTTCCTGCTTTGCTTATTTGATAATGAATTTCTTCAGAAATGAGAAGTTATGAGTAATTTAGAAAGAAAGCAAAAACAAGAAAACTTAACTGCTACCCTTAAAGTTTGACAATATAGCAAAATGAGCTAAACAACAATATGATGATTTTCTATAAGTAAACAAAAATGCCTTTATTTGAATGAATATTAATTAAGTAAAAAATGAAGCTGGCAGGATCAATATATTTCCTACAATTAATTTTGTACCCTAGTTTATGTACTCTACAGAGCCCAAATAGTTCTTTAATATTTGTTAATGTAAATTATTTGGAAGCTAAATGACTGTTAAAGTTACAACAGCATTTGATCTTGAGCTGTAAAATGTCTTAGAATCATAGAATTTTAAAGTTGAAATGCATCTTAGAGATTATTTATAACGAAGTATTCCTTTTACAGCAGAGGCATCTACTACACAGAAAGTAAGTCAATGATTTGTAGACAATACACATCTAGGTAATCCATAATTTTGAACAAGTAAAACTTTTCCTATTCCTTAGAAAAATAGACATGCATTATATGATTTTTCTTGTGTCTAACGTTACTCTCTTCTCATTCAACTTTTTCCTCTCATTTATTAATGTGGCCAAGACATTTGTTGCTCACTCAACATTCTGGTGCTCCTTACATTACCCTACTGTTCGCAGTTAGCGATACCAATATGGTTAATTTTGACCAATAAATGACATATGTAAGTGATGTGAGTCATTTCTAGGCTGAAAAAAAGAAGAGTGGGTGTGTGTCCTCTGTGAGTTCTCTTCCCTCATCTTGATAATCATGGAGGTCACTTGTTGACACAGTAGGGACAGGTGAAAGCAGTCTGTCACTTTATAGAGGACAGATGGCCTGAAGAGTTACCCAACTCTCTGTAGACTTTACATGATCCAGAAATAAATAAATTAAACTTCTGAGGTTTGGTGATTAAATTGATACTCAAGTACAATTTAGGCCACCCAAACTGATTCACTTTACAAAGTCTTCCCCTAGCTTTCTACTACTTGGAGCTCTACTTCCCTTTCATCATCAATTTTTTAAAAAATGTAGATTGCTTTACAGTTTTCAATGTCCTCTAAGTCCCAATTCTTTTCATTTCTCAAACTCTTCTTAACATTATTTTTATTCAGTTGAAATTGTTTTTGAAAGAAACATTATTACATAAATATGAAATCTGTTTCATAATTTTTCATTTCAGAAGAACAGTTGACATTTTTGACCACTCTTTCCTATAAGGACATTTTTCTCTTTAAGTATGTGACAAGTCCTCTACAGATTCTCTCTTTATCTCTGAATGCTCCTTCTTTAGCTTTTCAGCATAGAGTGACAGACCTTACCAGAGACCTAATTTCAACTTTCTTTTCTCTATTTATTTGCAAAAATCATATACTTCCTTTATTTTATCTATAGCCTCATTCTCTTGAGTTTTTTTTTTTTTTTTTAATCTACATCTGTAGTAAATGATGGAAAATTCTACTAGAATAGTTGACCATTACCTCAAACTTAAAATATCTAACAGTGACTTCATCATTCTCTCCACCATTTTTTAAAAAGCCTGCATGCCCTACTTCCCCACCTGTTTTGAAGGAGTTAACATCTATCCATTCATCTAGACTCAAAACTAGAATTAGCTGCATCAATCCTCCCTCTCTTTTGTTCTCCATACCTAATCAATGGCCTATATTCTATTACTTCCATGCTGATTTTTTACGTGCCAATTCCTGCTTTAACCAATTCCACTCAGCTAAGGCGTTTGTAGTAGTTCCATTCAGACCTCAAGACAATTTGAGCTAAATTAGGCAGTAAGATTAGATACAAGAACTGGTGCAATATAAAAGGAATCATAGTACCAGGAGGTCAGAATAAAATGTGCCCAAAACAAGACCTAATCACCAGAAAACCAAGGCCTTCACTAACTCTCATGGGTTCATATCAACTTGTTGACAGAGTAGATGCCTGAGTTTTCTGAATAGAAATCTAGTTTTATACAAGACCATTTATCCAGGGCTCTAAACCTCTTCTCATCTCTTTCAATCCTCTCTCCCTAGTGGAAGAACCGGTGTCTTGACACTCTCTTCTTTATATCTCTAATCCAAAAAATGGCATACTCTGTTTAACTCAATGTCTTCAAAAGTCATATTTTTTTCAGAGCTTCATAATCTCTCACATATTATACAAAAACAATTTCTAAATTAATTAACTTACCCAATCCATGTATAACACTCCTATAATGTACAATATTAATATAATTAATTAATATAATATAAAATATTTTAAAAGTTATGATCATACCTCTCTTCTGATCTACACTACTACTTAACTTGCCCTGTAGGAATTAGGCACACAATTAAAAATCATTGATAGTATTTGGCTATTTCATATAGTGTGCCTTATACATATGTTCACCTTTCCCCCTTGAAAAATGGCCAGCTCTCCAAAGGCAAAGGCTTTTGTATCATACTTTTTAATCTCTCAAAAGAGTCTAAGCAATGTTTTACACATTATAGATATATAATAAATTTTTAAATAAATTCTAATGAAAATATGATGTACTTGGTATTATGTGTGATACAATGATGATTCTAAATAACTTCTATTGAACCTTTGTCAGAATATGAGTCATCTAATATTACTTGGAATACATCATTTCAGATATCTGCTGGATTGTGCCTATACTTTTCCTAGAAGACATTAACATGCCTTTAAGAATGCATTATGGTAAAATCATTGCAAATCTAGGATCATTTGAATTTTAAACAATACCCAAAATTTTTTATAGTTTTACATAAAGAAAGTTTTTTTTCTAATATCTATCCAAATTCCTATAGCTTCCTACTTTCCATTGTCACAATCATAAAGCTGCTAACACTCTTCTAATTTTGATTTGTTTAAAAGAAAAAATAGGGTGAAGAGTTCATACCATAGTTTTTATATGCCACAAAAAAACAAAACAAACAAACAAACAAAACTCTGTCTCTTGTTCGGCACATGCATAAGTATGAAAAACCTCTCAGATGCCTGACAGAACTGTCATTGTTTACCATTAAGCACTGTCATATTTTTGTGCCTTGTCATTCTATACAGCAGGGCATGGGCTGGCACACTGCCTGATGCTGATTTGCAGAAGAGAAGCCTCCTGTCTTTTACTTTCCCTGGATAATTCTTGGAGAAAGTGTGCTCCCTAGCGTTAAGAGATGTTTAATGGCTAGAGGTTCAGGCAGACAAGGGAAGAAAGTGGATGGATGTTCATTTCTCAACACTTTCCATTAATGCCTTGTCTATTTGTCAGGTTGTGCATCTTATAACTAGGTGTATTGCAGATTTGGCCTTTTAAGTGCAAACAAAAAAGATATAAACATAATTTTCACAAGCTTTCAAAAAATTCACCTGAATATTTAGATGAATGCTTGGTAGCTTGATTTTTGTATGTATGAAAATAGTAATAATTATTGTATTCCAAGACCAACAAAGAAAAATTGTACTTTCCTCCCTTCTTTTCTTACCGGTTTTGAAATTTTATCCTCAGTGTGGAAGCAAAAGATTTTCCTGTCTGATTATTTTTCACGTAAAATCAAATGTTTTCTATTGTTCCATTGCAACTTTTTAGAAATAATTTATTTGCTTATATTAAAATGGAATAGGCATAATTGATAGGGAAATTAATCATAAAGAGGCAAAAATGAAGTACATGCCACACAATTTTCTAATTAATAGATATTTAATTAAAATTATTTTTATTGAAATATTCATTTTGCTGGAATCACTGTATAATATGGCTCCTAGAGTTGAATTTTTACTTACTACTTTTAGGAAAAAAATCTCATTTAATTTTTTGGATTCAATAAGATTTTGTAATAAATGTGCTGGGGTTATTTGTCCTTGTATGCACTCATATATATGCATTTTGCTTACAGAGTAGTTTGATATTGGAGTTCCAGTTTAACATTTCCAACATTGCTTCTATTCTTTAATATTATATTGTTAGTGTTAATATTCTTCAAAAGCCTAAAACTATCTATTAAAAAGAATAAGAGTGTATATTTTAAATTCCTTAGTGGTGAATTGTTAAGTAGCTTAATGATATAATAGCCATCTTTTAAAAAATTGATGTTATAAACATCACAGTCTCCCAAGTTTCTCTAGCAAATCTGTTTCTTCCAGAACATTTACTACATCATAACTTACAAAATTTGAAGGTAAATGTGATGTCAAGTTTTAATGCATGAAGTTTAGACATATTATTACTGTTATAAAAAGAGGATAAAGATAGATTATTTTAGGTTAAATGAATGTTTTCTGGGGATATGATATATTAATTCCTGATATCGAAAAAACCCAAGAATTTTATGTAGCATCGAGGACTGTGCTATACTTTGGAGAATCAAGTGTTGAAAATTACAGAAGTGATAAAGTAACCTGAACATTTTCCTGGGTGCCTATGATTAATCCTCCTTAGTGCAAGGACACTGGAAAAGAGACACCGAATAAAACAAATCCATATGGAATTATCTATGCTGAAATTTGAGTACCATACAATGAAAGGTCAAAAATGAATAAGGTTTGTTACTAGAATGGGCTACTAAAGGAGTGCCTAAAATTTCTTTCCTTAACTTCCAGAATTATTTATCTGGTAATTCATGAAGGCTTTCTAATCTCATAGATTTGCAATACCTTCTCTATACTTGCTAAACAACCTACATGTTACACAGCATCATAAGTATATATTAGAGAAATTAACCAAATACAATTTTGAGAGTTATAAAGTTATGATAATGCTTTAGAATCTAACAAAGTAAGGCAAGTTCGCATAAAGAACTGTGTTAGATACTTGGCTTTTTACAAGTATGAAGTGAATAAACTCATTTCAAAGCCAAAGCTCTCAGTTTTAGAGATCTATAGTTTGTGAGTTAAAGCTTAAAATAAGTGAAACCTTTGGAAAATCTATAATTAGTGAATAAAATGTTTGTCCATTCCAAAGAGATCAAATATAATACTTGCATCCAGTGCCTGTAACATAATTGTCCCTGTCCCTTGCCTCCTTATAAATGTTGAATCAGTGAGTAGATGGATGACGAGGGCACTTAAAAATCAGACTTACAGGAGCACTATTTCTTTGATTGAATATGTACTTCTTTTGTGGTCATGGATATCTAACTTGACTTTATTTTACCTTATTTTTTCCTCAATAAAATACTAATGGTTGGGGACTAAACATATGATAGCCCCAAATAGCCTATATATATATATATTTAACAATTAGATATATTCACAGCAGTTTAACAGAGGAAGATTAAATATTATTTTTATTACTAAAAAGATCAATGTTGAAGAAGATGGCCTTTCTAATATTGACTCAGAAAAAAATAGACTTATTCTTCTCTAAAGTTACATAATGGGGAATGAGCACCTTCTGTAGGTAGACAAAATCAAGGAGGGTGAAGGAGAGAGGGACTGAGCAAAGTTAGGTTTAGCCTTCTCTCCCTCTCCCAAACTCACCAATCAGATGTCACATCTCCCCCATTAGAAGAAAGAAATGAGGAACACTAAAAGCCAGGGGTGTTGATCTAATTTAGCTCCCTCCATCTGAAAGCATAACAGAAAAGAAAAGATGAACTCCCTGCCCACAAATAAAAATAATGTTCCCAAGGCTTGGTAATTTCCCTAAAATTGAAATGACTTGAAACTTCTTGAAACCACTGTACCCTTTCTTTAAAGCTAGCCATAGATGATATTTACAAATAATTTTTTGTGTAAAGAATTCTACCGGGAAGCGGCTGTGGCTCAATCAGTAGGGCTCCCGTTTACCATATGGGAGGCCCCGGGTTCGGTTCCCAGGGCCTCCTGGTGAAGGCAAGCCCGCCTGCACGGCGTGGTTAGCTGACCCAGCGAGCACAAGCAGCAAGGGGGGGATAAATGAATAAATAAATTAAAAATAAATAAATAAAAAATAATAATAGTAATTTTCATAGAGCACTCTTCTAAGCTATTTTAGCATTTTAATCCTCAACACTTTTAGGTAGGTACTATTATTATTGACCCATTTTATATATGAGGACACTAAGCCATGGAATAAAGTTGCCCAGAGACAAACAGCTGGAAACTAGTAAAACCTAGAACTGAAATTAGATACTCATTCTTAAGAAAACCTTTCCTAAATTACACTACACCACTGCCCTTTGTGTGAAATAATTTCCTGAGTCCTATTTTAACTTCATTCTTACCATTTTAATGTCATGATATTTAATCCCATTTAGGAAAGTTCTTTGTTTTTAATGATTTATCCAGATATTATAATATTATAAAACAAAGTGGGAATATTTCAAACTATCAAAAATTTTCTAATAGCTAAAAGAATGCTTTCCCTTTGTCCATTCTCAACTCACCAGCATCTTGTGGGAGCAATCTGCCATGCAAAGATAATCACTTATTGCTCTTAAGTTGATTAGTTCTGTTATCTACTTACTAATAACAATAATGATAATTATAAATATTACAAAGAGAACACTTGCAATTTCACTGTTTAATTTAATCTTAACCACACAATGCTGTAAGAAATATTCTCATTTAGCAGATAAGGAACCTGCAGTAAAAATATCATACTCAAGTTCATAAAGCTCCACCAGATTCCATATACTTAGCATTATGATTTCTGTGTAATTGGTAGCTGAAAAATGTTTGCTGAATTAAACATGAATGAAGCACATGTGCCCCAGATATTGTGATTTAGTTATAAAACCTATTGGAAGAGTGGATTGTGGAAACAAACAAACCTGTAACCAGTAATCAAAGGTGACATAAATGTTGGCTACAATATGCAGTATGACATTTGAAGACATTTATCGAACAAGACTCTAAGGAAATGTGCCAATTAAATCGGCATGAGGAAGGAGGCAATGTGGTCTACAGTACTTTTTCCTTTTATTGTCTATACCACTTCTGCCATTCTGAAATATTTGTTTCATCATTGTGGCCTTATAAATATTTAATATTAATATTAAAAATCTTTTTACACTGTTTCAAGAGGTAAATATTTTTTAAATGCTAACTTTTTTTGGCAAATTGCTGATTTAATTTGCATGCTGGTTTATTCTAAGAATTTAGAATTCTTTCTAGCTGTATATAAATTTTGACTTTTGCATAACTCCCTTCAAAGAAGCTTAAATATTGATGTCCATGCACGTTAAGTGGGATGAAAATATTCTATAGTTTTGAGACAATATAGAAAATACAGTGAAAATGAGGAAAAGCAAATGCTTTATAATGAACAGAATGCCCACTGGTAAACTGCATGATATCCAAGTCACTAATTGGCTAAAGATCCATCTTTCTAATGACCTAGGTTCAACGTAAAAGAGCAAAACAATTACTCCCTCTGATACTAACATATAAAGGGACTTCTCTTTGGAGGAGTGCAATAAAGAGTACACTATGTTCATGAACAAATAAATGCAATGATCTAATTTCATAGGACAAATCACACCAAAGGACAATTCTGTGAAAAGAATTCTATTTGTGGCACCACATAGGTAAGAGAGAGCTCTTCAATGGTCTATATTAATTTAGGCTGATTTTGGTGTATCTAGAAAAATGACTCCAACATAGTCTTCAAGCAATAATTTAGAAATAATATTTTCCTCTACCTAGAGATTTTTTGACATTTAATGACACTAACACTGAGGTTGTTCTCTCTAAAAATATTTAAGATGCAGCATTTCTCCATTCCCATGTGAGTATAGATCCTAAATTTCTAAAAGTCACCTGAACTGCAGACAGTGGATCGGTTTTCTCATAATAATAAAGGAGCCTTACAAGAGCATATGCCCAAATAAAAGACTCCCAATGGCAGTGAATAATTTCTACTTTATTCCAATGAAACCTTGTAAACATCTGTTTGGCAGTTGCCCAGATTGTATTCTGATATGTTACATTAAAATACTTCAATAATATAAAAAGTATATAAAATATTATAACTGAGGAGTATAACCAGCAGCCAGATATAACAATTTTCAATATTTGTGAGATTACAATGTCACTTTATACAATTTAAAAAAACAGTTTACAGATGCAATTGAGCCCTCTTCTGACTATGGCCCTTCATTCTATTCTTTTCTTTTTACTTTTTTTAAATTGAAGTTTATCATTCCTACATGAATATACATAAACAGTATGAGTAGAGGAAAAGTTGTGAACTTACACAGCAAAGATGCATATCATCATACATGCATATCATCATACAGGGCTCCCATATATCATCCCACCAACAACAACTTGCATTTTTGCCAAGCAGTTGTTACAAACTATGAAAGAACATCATAAAAATATTACTACTAACTATAACAAATATCTTACATTTGGTGTCTTTTCCCCCAGCCCACCCGATTATTAAAACCAACACCGTGTATTAATGTTATACTTGTTATAGTTCATGAAAGAACTTTCTCATATTAGTTCTGTTAAACACCTCCATTCTATTTATTCTTTTATCTCCCCAAGGAAGCAACTTCACTGAATTATTATATATCAAACTTGTACATGTTTAAACATGTCATGAAATATTTAAGCAACTATTACAATAAATAATATAATTTTATGTATTTATTAATTTGGGTAAAATATTTTATACTGTCTTGATGCATTAGCAAATTGCTTTTTTAATTCACAAGTATGTTTTAAATGATTATTGATATTTATACTTGTGGATCAAATTCATTCATTATAGCTACTAACTGCTTATCTCTAAATAAACAAACTATGTTTTATTTATTCTTACCTGTATGGATGGATAGGAAGTATGTATCAGCCAGGATTATTCAGAAAAAGAGAAACCAAATAAAGAATCCAAGTAGGAAGCATTTTAATACATTTATACTGCCATTGAAAGACTTGGAGAGTAAAACACAAGGAAACTGTTGACAACTATTTCAGATAACTACAGCAGGAAACAAATGATTTTTAAGAGCTTGCCACTAAAATAGAGTTTTTTGGTAATGTTGCAAACTTCAAATTTTTCTGTAGAGGCATTTTCTGATATTGGTTTTATAGAGTAAACAAATGGTAGTGTAAGCTCCTGGGTTATTTTTGATAATTTATATTTTCCTATAGTCTGACATCTAAATATCCAAGTATTATTAACATAATAATCCTTATTTTGGATCAAATGAACTAATGAGTAGAGCAAATATTTTAATGACATTTTGATTGTGGTAACAAAACACTTGTATTTATTATTAGAAAAAGTAATAAAATTTTAACAGTCTTTAAGTAAAAGAAATATCGACTTTTCCTCATCCATGTTTCTCAATGCCTTCTTCTGTATAACTTTTCCAATTTTATTTCTGACATTGTTAATTAACTGGGACTTTATTTTATTCTTTTTTTTTTAATTTCTCAAAGCCCTGTTAGATTGTTGATTTAGCAATATAATACACATTATTCTCAAGTTAGAAAAATGTGCTTAGCTTTCCTTATTTGAATTCATGTTTTCTTTACACAAACCATTAACATTCTCTTCTGTTCAGCAAATTTTAATGTTCTTTTAACAAATATGCATCCACTAAATTAAATTTCTCAAGTAATCTCATGGCATATAGCTTGTTTTCTTTTAATATAAGGCCATAGGAAGCTAAGTCTGCATTCTGTCAAGGCAGAAATATCCCTTTGCTTACCTACAGAAGGTTCTGAAATCCTATGAGTCTTATATTTGCCAACAGATATATTTCTTTTCATGTAACTTTCATGTATTCATTTGCCTGTAATGCAAATGATGTACTATCCTAACTTAAAATTTTTAGTTTAAGTTACATGAAGAAGGCACATGAATGTACAACTCACTGTACCTTATACACTGAAAGCTGTTTGATGTCCACGTTGAGCTTTGTCAACATGTTAAATTCCAAGAACAGTACTGTGTGGTAAAGGTCCATGACTTCTTCTGCCCTGGTCATATTTAGCTTCACTGGGACAAAAGCCCAAATCTCATGGAAATTTTACAGAGAGAGCATACAGTGAAAAATGAGGAAGTTTTGATTTCCAGCATAAACTTCAACTAGTTTAGAGTTTGAAGAAGAATTTAAAAAAAAATCATAACATGTGTAATTAAAGAGTCCAGGCATATCTACATCAACAAAATTTGTTGTTTCAAATTTTCACTACGTAGAATGAGGATATGGACATTTTGAAACCTTGAGCTCTACATTCCAAACTTTCTGTATGTAGATGGAATAATAAAACAGAAGGCATGGGCTTATACGAGTTGTATTATCTCTGCTCCATCAGAGGTGAGGAAGAAAGCAGTGTTTTGAAAAAATGGACACCTTGCCACTAAAATGGCATGATGAACAGGAAAACAAGTTTCCTGAAATACTAAGTCTACATTAGTATAATACTTGCAGGCATATAGATAGACTCTATCTTTCTGAAACGTCTAGAATTGTGGGCCAAACTGACTTGTAGAGAAAGCTCCTTCAAGACACAAGTTCCCTCATATTCCTCCACTAATGCATTAACATCTTTAACATTCCACCTAGAGAGGAGTGAATTAGTCAGCCAAAGGAGTGCTGATGCAAAATACCAGAAATCGATTGACTTTTGTAAAGGGTATTTATTTGGGGTAGAAGCTTACAGTTACCAGGCCATAAAGCATAAGTTACTTCCCTCACCAAACTCTGTTGCTACATGTTGGAGCATGATGGCTGCTGACTTCTGCCAAGAGTTCAGGCTTCCTGGGTTCCTCTTTTCCCAGGGCTTGTTTCTCTCCGGTCTCAGCTGCTCTGCTCCTCTGTGTGCTTACTTCCCAGACTCCAGCTCAAAACTCAAAACTTCTCTGCAGTGTGGTTTCTCTGTGAGTCTCCACCCACCTAGGGGGTGGGGATGCAACATCCTACTGATGTGGCCTAATCAAAGCCTTAATCACTATTTAATCAAGTAAAAGTGGAATCTCTGAATCCAATATAATCTAATATGCCCAGAGGGACAGACCAGTTTACAAACATAATCCAATATCTATTTTTGGAGTTCATAAGCAATATCAGACTCTCACAAGGAGTTCCAATATCTGCTCAGCATCATCTACACACCTAATAGACTTTAGATTATTGACATGTAATAAGCTCCCTCTCTCTCTCTCCCTCTCTCTCTTTCTCTGTCTCTTTCTGCTTTGTGGTTTCTCATGGCCACGTTCAAAGTTACAAAATGGGAGCTTCGTTGAGAATAGTATGATATTCCAGTAACAGTCTGTTGTGCTTGTGCATTTCCCTTTACCCTGGGAACATAAATGAGAATAGTTAGATGCATTAAGACCCATTTTCTTCAGTCACTCAGGCACTCAATCGCTGCTGGTTCTTCAGAGTGTAAATTTTGCATCTAGCATCTTTTCATCCACTTCCTGGAGGCTCCTACCTTTGCTTAGCCACTGCCGCCTCTGAGACCTCTACTGCGGTCCTCACTGTCCTCACTGCCACTAGCACCACCATCTGCACAACACCAGCACCCACTTCCCATCCGTTCTTCTCTTATCCTCCTGTTTACCCCACCCCAGCGATCCTCCTGCTGCAGCTACAGTGGCCACCTGCCTCTCTCCTCTTGTCTATGGCTCAGACTCCAGGATTGTTCCAGGTTCCCATCACCTCCATTTTCCAGTTTGCTATTTTTATTTTGACTGGGTTTATCATATTTTTGGTATGCAAAATTATTTTATTTTTATAGAATCAGATAATTTTCTTTTCCTTATTGCATATAGATATTGATCACATTAATCAATGTAATCAGATAAAAGAAAATTATTAGAGGCATAAAATATAATATTTAATTATGATTGGAATAGAAATATTTTTAAATATCTTCTATAATTCTTCTGTAGACTTATGAATCATATTTAAGGATATTGATATATTGGAAGTTATCTTTGCTATTTATTTCTCATTTATTGCATTGTTCTAGTCTATTGAATCTTTACTATTTATTGAAATTATTTCAATCCTAGAACATGTTCAATTTTTGTGAAGGCTCTATGTATACTCACAAAGAAGGTATATTTAGGGGCAATGCTTTATAAGTAACAATTAACATCTGTCAATTTATATCTATATATTTATTTTTGGTGTGTGCACTCAAAATTTACT
The DNA here is from genome assembly GCA_026826555.1 of Tolypeutes matacus. Classification (NCBI taxonomy): domain Eukaryota; kingdom Metazoa; phylum Chordata; class Mammalia; order Cingulata; family Chlamyphoridae; genus Tolypeutes; species Tolypeutes matacus. Next base: position 1,020,331 of record JAKSZT010054334.1, read on the forward strand.
GAGTGGGGTTACACTCAGTTTCTGAGCAGCATTAAAATTGTGTTATGTATGTGTCAATTTCCTCTAATTTGGTCAATTTTTATTTTGTGTTCTGGTATATTTTTGCAGTTATATATTAGGTCCATGTTGATTATATTTTAAATGCTTTGGTGAATTACTCTGTTTATTATTATGTAATATCCTTCAAGTATATTTTAGTATAATATTAATATTACTGAACTATATTTATTTTATTTTCCTAGAATAGCGATTTTATGCTTTTTATTTGTACAGTTCCATTATATTCATTTGATTCCCTTGCAAACAGCCTAGGTTTTGTTTTAATTCAACCTGATTATTTAGGTCTTGTAAAAAGAAGTGCACTCTATTGTGACAATGACTATATTTGGGATTTAGTTATTTTACATCTTAAATGATATTTTTTTTTCGTAGAGTGACCAGGTATTCTATGTGTAACAATCAGCTGAAACACAAGCTTCATCATGTTCTTTGAAACAAAATTATCTCCTCAATCTTAGGAATTTAAACCTTTCATTTTACAAATATCAATTTGATGCCTGACCCATACCACACCTATCTGGGATTTTGGACACAGAAATGCATGTGTGTCTTTGAGGTATATACAATGTAATAGGAAAGATGGGCTTGTAAACAATGATTACACAAGTTCCTGATGCTTTGTTCTTTAATACTGTGGGTTCTGTGGACAATTAATTGGGAGTTCAGAATGGTTTTGAGGCTGACTTAAAATCTGTTCATGGCTCTACTCTGTTTTTTCACATGGCCTTCAAACCCCCTATAATAAACCATGCACAATCTTATCATTTAAATAGATAACTCATTTTCCTAATCCAGGGCTTTTCCACTTTCTCTTCCTTCAACTGAAAAAAATTACATCCTTACTCACTCCTTCATTTGGGCCTTTATCTCTCCCATGGTCAAAGAGACCATCTATGATCACATTCTAAAATAGTACATCTGGTGCACCTCATCCCCTTATCCTGCTTTATTATCCTTCATTGCTCATATCATTACCTGAAATTGTATTTTACATTCATTTGCTTTTTCATTAGTTTGCTGTCAGTCTCTCTAACAGAATAAGTTTCATGAAGTAGAGTCTTTCTCTCTCCTGGTCAACCCTGTAATCTTAGTGACCAGATTAGCACCTTGTATATAGTAGACATTTACTACATAAATTAAACAAATGAATGAATAAAAATCCCCAATTTATAATAATTTTATAAGAACAAAGGTGTTAACCATGTAAGTATAGCTGGATGCACTGAGAAACTGTTAGGAAAATAAGCTCACCAAAGTAAATATTTACTCTTTATGGCATTTTATTAAACACTCTGGAGATAAGCAAAATAAAAAGCAGAAATAGTGTTTTAGGCCAAATCACACAGTATATTTGGCCTGAGGGAGTACGGCTAGTATGTGCTCTTGTCTGTTCAAGATCCCCAGACTGTTCTATACACTGGGGACCCTTTAAAAGTTCAGATATATTTTAAGGTTTCAATATGTTTTCAAGGTGGTTTTGAGGTTTCCTTTTTCCTTATATTCAAAACACTTTTATATTCTATTTGGAGCCAAAACTCAAGATATTGGAATACTATCAGTGTATAGAATAGAAAGGAGCTCAGATAATTTTGACTAGTTGCCATTAAATTTTGCAGACAGAAATGGAATTCAGGCACCACGCATTTCATCCACATATTGGTTGATTCATTAAATCTCAGCTTCAATATGTCTATTAGCATTTTTATCTCAATAATATATTTAGTAAATATATATATATTAGAAAAGATTCCTAGGAACTTTTAAGTTTCATTATTATAAACAATTATTGATTCAAATATTTGATTACATTTACTTCTAAACTCTATAAAAATAACCAAGGCAAATCATTAAGAAAAATACTTAGATATATATCAGTATACTGAACAAAACAAGAACATTAAATCCTCAAGAGATGAAATTCAACAAGAAATCCCCAAAGAAGAAATTCAACAAACATAGGGTCAAGTGTTTAAACTCAATGGAGGCCAAAGTCATGTGATGCTTTGTTATTATTAATACCTAACATTCATTGAAAGGATACTATGTGTCAGACTTGTCCAAGAACTTGTCATGAATTAATTAATTCAGTCATCACAATGGTCATATTGAGATGACACCATTATCATTATATTTGCCTTTTTACAAATGAGTATTTCATGGTAATAAGTGTGAAGTTTGGCCTAAAGCCAGGACCTTTCAGTCCAAGGGAATACAGTCTCATCCATGATGGAATATTTCCCCTCTCTGCTCTATCTGCTTCACATAACTGCTCTTTTTCCAACTGTATTCTTCTTCAGTCCATTGATGCAAAATGGACAAAAAATTTCTAAGAGGTATAAAATAAAATTGGGGTGAGAATAATCTACTCTCAATTTTCAACACAGTGAGTGTTAGGCAGTGTACGAATTTTTTTTTTTATTCAAAGGTGCATGGAAAGAAACAAAATAGGGAACGCTGGTCTAAATCTAAATACACAAAAGGATTGTCGTGAAATTTTGCAGAAAATTTCCACACTTAGCTATCAAATCTTGGATTTTAAAATATCCTGATAAATAGTCCAAACAAAGTAAGAGTAAAAGGAGACTTATATATAATAAATTATATACCTAAATCCTAAGAATAAACATTTGGAAGGGAGAGATAAATATATAAACTGAACAAAATAGAGAATGCAGAAATAGACCCATGCAAATATGTCCAACCGATTCTTAAAGGTGCACAAGCAATTCACTGGAGGAAGGATAGCATTTCATCAAATGGTGTTTGAATAATTAGACACCAGAGTAAAAAAAATAAACCTCAACCAAAACCTCATCCCTCATTCAAAAATTAATTCAAAATGCATAATGGATTTAAATATAAAGTAAATATTTATAAAACTTTTAGAAAAAAAGAAAAGATAGTATTACATATCTAGAGCTAGGCAATGAGTTATTGTTACTTGACACCAAAAGCACAATTCATTAAAGGCAAAATCATCAAAATTTAAAATGTTTCAGTTGGAAAAGGACCATTTAAGAGGATGAAAAGACAAACTACATACTGGGAGAAAATACTTTCAAACTACATATCTGACTAAAGAAGGACTGGTATTTACAAGCTATAAAGAACTCTCTAAATTCAACAGTAGAAAAAAAAGTACAATCCAACTGGAGAATGGGCAAAAAACATGAACACACATTTAACCAAAGAGGATATGCAGGTGGCATAAGCACATAAAAAAGATGCTCAATATCATTAGTCGTAAGAGAAATACAAATTAAAACAACAATGCTATACGACAACATATCTATTAGAACAACTAAAAATTTTTTTAAAATGGTGACAATATCAAATGTTGTGTGACAATACAGAGAAACTGGATCACTAAGATATTTCCCATGGGAATATAAAATGGCTTAGCCATTCTGGAAAATAGTTTGCATTTACTTATAAAATTAAACGTTTGCTTACCACATGACTCAGTAATTGTACATTTAAAGATTTATCTCAGAGAAATAGAAATCTATGTCCATGCAAATCCTGTATATGGATATTTATACCAGATTTCTTTGTAATAGCTCCAAACTGGAAATCCAGTAATTCTCTCAATAAGTTTGTGAATAAACAAACTGTGGTACATTCCATACCATACCATAGAATACAAATGAATCAAATATTCATACATACAGCTATTTAGATGGAACTCAAAGGCATTATGATGACTATAAAACAAATCTCAAAGGATCATATGCTGTATGACAAAATTATAGAAATGGAGAACAGAGGAGTGGTTGCAGAGGATAGCAGATGGCTGTAGAGGGTTAGCATGATGATATAGTTCTATAACTTGATTGTGATGGTGCTACAGAAATCTACACATGTGACAAAATATCATAGAGCTACACACACAAAAACTCACATACACAAGTACAAATAGAAATGCATATAAAACTGACAAAGTCTGAATAAGCTCTGCATATTATATCAATGCTAATTTCTTAGTTTGGATATACTATACTTATGCAGGATGTTACTATTGGAGGAAACTGGAGAATGAGTACAAAGGATCACCCTTTACATGTTTTGTCACTTTTTGTGAATCTATAATTATTTCAAAATAAAAAATTAAGACAAAATCCTGATTTTGGTTGGCTCTCCACTCCATTTCTTACACATATTGAACCACTTAGCCTTTTTATGACTTTGTTACATTCTTTCTATAAATTGATATAAATTACATTTTCCATCAAAAGAACATAGCTAAATAAAAAAAAATGAAATACTATATATGACATACTTTATTCTTCTAGGGGGTGGTAGGAAGCTCTCTATGACAGATTATATTAGCCTCAAATGGCAATTGCCATTATTCTGCTCTACAAAGAAGAGAAGTACTCTTCTGGAAACCATAATGCAAAGCAGTTTCACAAGGTAATGAGTTCAATGAATTCACATAAATCTAGATAGTAAAGTTCATCAGTAGAAATAATTCAAAACTCTTCTTTGCTCTGTCCCCAAAGAAGTTTCCCTTTATAATTATGACATGTTGAATTGACTTCCAAATATTGTGTTCATGAACAAGCAGTATAACATGCTTTGATGTAGAATGCATTCATACTCATTCAAAAAAATTAAAAAAAAAAAAAACAGTTCATTCATCTTGTGTTTTATAATCGTGCAGTAGTAGAACTTTTTATAGTGAGATTATTGCTACATTTGCTATATTGTCTGTGACAATATATTTACCACAAGCAAGAGAAAGACTTTTAGACAGTAATGTTTACCCAGGAGGCTTCAAAAAAATCTCTTTGAATAATGTGCTTCTGTTCCAGTAGTTTTCAACTGAAGAAAACAAAAATATGAGATTATAAGTTAAGAGTGTGTTTTCTTATGGGTATTTATAAAAAAAAAAAAAACAGGGCAATAGTCAGGATTTATATTTATAACTAGAAGTCTGTTGGTATTATATTAATTAAAACTTGTCATATTCAAAATATATGTATAACTATTCAAACATTACCATTGTACTAGGCGTAATATATATTAAATCAAGTTAACATGATTTTCATACCTGTGCACCATGAACTGATCTGAAAATTGTTAGAGCTAGAAACAAAAACAATGTGTTTCTTATTTTTGGTGAGAATGGGTTGTTTCTATTTATTCTGCCTCTGAAATGAATATTGTTGGAATTATATAAGAGTCAACTCACATCCATACTAAAACAGAACAGGTTTATGAAAGCTCATGTTAAATTGAGAAATTTGGAGATGGGGGATTTCATTTTGGTAACTTTATAAAGGCTTATTTTTCTATTATGTTTGTTTTCCAAAGCCTTCCATTTTTACTGAAACTTCTCCACTGATCAAACCAATAACTAATCTGAAAATACCCCTGTCTCATGATTTAATTATGAATAAAATTGTCATATTAGTTAATGGTTAAAAATGGAAAAGTAAAGATTCTAAGCTGACCAAGATGGCAGCAATATTATGCCGTTACAACATAGAATCTTTGAACAACTGCCAAAACTTACAGAGACATCTTCCCCAGAACTCTGAAAGATAGTTAAAGGGTTTCAGGCAATAGGATAGTGACTAAACAAGAAAATGCAGCTTTAAAAATTGGTGAGAGATGCTCATGGTGCCCTTGCAAGGGGTCCCTTCTCTTTCTCCCTCACTAGCACAGTATGAATTTAGTCTGAACTCCTATTGTGGATCCCTGGCACTTTTCTGGAGTGAGCCGTCTAACTCTTTTTTTTTTTTGCTTACAAAAATGTTATTTATATATATATATATATATACATATATTTTAAGAGGTGCTTAGATTACCTAAAATATTACACGGAACCCACTGGGATTCCCATGTTGCCCACCTCCCACACCTCCTAGTGCATACTGTGGTGCTTGTATGTTAGGGCCAATCTATTGGTTTGCAGCCTGAAAGTCTGCCTCTAAGGATCAACCTCTGAGAAATTGCCCTGTAGGCAGAACCATCTTACATATAGCTAAAGCAGTTTAAGAAAAAAGTCCAAGTGGCCTGGGCAAAAGAATTGCTTGCTTTATGTTACACAATAGAGCAACCAGGAGGAAGAGGATTTCTATTTCATAGGGAGTGGAGGGGGCATTTAAATTCCTGTAAATGGGAGAATTGTTAAGGCCACTAGCAAAAAGTATCCTAGGACCAGATGCATGCTCAGAAAATAAGGAGAGGACCCAGCACTTCACATTTACCTTGGGCTGATTTTCTTGAAAGGAGGACTAAACTCTTGAGGAGAGCACTAACCAACAAAGAGCAAATTTTCAAAGACTTTGAGAGGTGTTTTTCATTGGTTTGTTTGTTTTTGTTATCTCCTGACACTCAAGGATATCTCTGTCATATCACTACCTGGAAACAAATTTAAGGCACAGATAACTCAGGGACTAAATCCCAAAGTTGACACTTTAAAATATTAAAATGCACAATGTGCAACAATAGATTCAAAACAAACAAAGAAACAGGAAGTGTTGGACCATCCAAGGGAATGAGGTAAAACTTCAAAAACCATCAATGAAGAAGACCAGGCTTTGGACATACTGAAAAAAGACTTTAATATGATCTTCAATATGTTCAACAGATTAAAGGAAACACAGAGAAATAATTAAGGATTTCAGTAAAACAATGGATAAAGGCTATGAGAATCTCAATAAATATATAGAAATTTTAAAAATGAATCAAACAGAAATATTGGAGTTGAAGACCACAATAAGTGAAATGAAAAATTCCCTACAGAGTTTCAATAGTATACTGGAGCTGTCAGAAGAAATAATCATTAAATTTGAAGAGCAGAAAACTGAAGTTATTCTACCTGAGAAGCAGAAAGAAAAAAAGAGAAAAAGAGTGATAAAAAGTGATCAAAGCATAAGAGACCTCTGTGACACTATCAACCATACTACTATATGAAATATGGTAGTCCCAGAAGAAGAAAGAGAGAAAAAGGCAGGAGGAATATTTGAAGAAATAATGGCAGGAACCGCCCCCCCCCAAATTTAATAAAAGACATTAATGTACAAATTTAAGAAACCCAAGGAACCTCACACATGATAAATTCAAAGAGAACCAGACACAGACATATAGTAGTCAAATCCAATTTCTACTACACATAGTAGTAGAAATTCAGAGATTTCTGAAAACTGCAAAAGAAAAGCAATATGTCGTGCACAAGTGTGTCCCAATAACATTAAGTGCTGGAGAAGCAGAAAAGAGACAGTGAAAGACACAGCAGACCAGGGAGATGGGGTGGCTCAAGCAATTGAGTGCCTCTCTCCCACACTGGAGGTCCCAGGATCAGTTCCCAGTGCCTCCTAAAAAGAAAAGCCGACACAGAAAGAATGCATGGCAGATGGATGTGGAGAACAGACAGCAAGTGCAAAAGCAACAACAACAACAAGGGGGGGGGTAAGGGGAAAAAAAAGATTAGGTGCTGCTTTCTCATCAGAAACAATGGAGGCAAGAAAGCAGTGGTACAAAATATTTAAAGTGCTCAAAGAAACCAAATGCCAACCAAGAATTTTATTTCTAGGAAGATTTTCTTTCAAAAGCTGTGGGAGATTGTCACTACTTGAGCTGTCTTACAAGCCAAGTTAAAGGGAGTCCACCAAATAAAAGAAAAGGATGCTAGATAGTGGATCAAAGAGGCATAAAATATAAAGATCTCCAGTAAGTGCAAGTATAAAGGTAATTACAAATGGCAGTACTATTGTGTTTTATAATATATAACTTACTTTTTTTTCTTCTTACATGTTCTAAAATGCAAATATATAAAAAGTAATAATGCATCTATGGCTTTGGACATACAATGTATAAAGATGTAATTTGTAACAAGTACAACAGAAAGATTGGCATACAGAGGGGTACAAGAACGTGTCTGTGTATGATATTGAAGCCAAATTGGTATCAAATCAAATATGACTGTCATAGAGTTAGAAAGTAAAATTTAAGATCTATGGTAACCACAAAGAAAAAAATCTGAAAATATATATATACAGAAAGACATTAGAAGCGATTCAATATGGAACAATACAAAAAATCAAATATGAATGTAAGCATTAATAGAATAATTTAGGGATAATAAGGTATAAGGTTTACAAAGTCCAAATAGAAAAATGGTAAAAGAAAATCCAGCATTATCAGTTGTTGCATTAACAGTAAATGGATTAAATTCTCCAGGCAAAAGGCAGAGACTGGCAGATTGGATAGAAAAATATATGGTCCAATTCTATGCTGTTTATAAAAGATTCACCTTAAATTCAAAGACACAGCAAGTTCAAACTGAAAGGATGGAAAATAACTTACCATGAAAATAGTAACCAAAAGAGAGTTGGGGTAGCAATACTAATATTGGATAAAATAGACTTTAAGTCAAAGTTTTACAAGGTATAAATAAAGTGCCTATATACCGATAAAAGGGTCAGTTCAACAAGAATACATAAACAATTATAAATATGTAAGGAAGTAATAAGAACCCAAAAATATGTGAAACAAATATTCACAGACTTGAAGGGAAAAGTAGTCAGTTCTACATTAATAGTAGGGGGCTTCAATACATCAGTTTCAATAATGGATGGAACAGCCCATCAGAAGATCAATAAGGAAATAGAATATTTGAATGATATTATAAAATGAATAGTCCTAACAGACATATAGAGAACATGTTAGCCAATAGCAGAAAAATGTACATTCTTTTCTAGTGAATATGGATCATTCTCCAGGATGGATCATATGTTAGATCACAAAAAAAGTCTCATTGTATTAAAATATTGAAATCATAGAGTAGATCTTCTTCAGCCACAATGGAATGAAGCTAAATAAAAAACAAATGAAGAACTGGAAATTCACAAATATTTGGAAATTAAACAACACACTCTTATACAACCAACTGAATAAAGAAGAAACCCCAAGGAAAATTAGGGAATATCTTGCATATCTTGCAGTGAATGAAAACAAAAACACAACATAGCAAAATCTGAGTGAAACAATTAAGACAATCTTGAGAGGGAAATAAAGGAAAGAAATAACAAAGATCAGAATGGAAATAAATAAAAAAGATGATAAAGAAATACAATAGAGAGTATCAATGAAACAAAAAGTTGGTTCTTTGAAGAGATCACTAAAATCAACATACTTGTACTTGACAGAAAAACAGAAAGAGAAGACACATATAGCTAAAATAAGAAATGAATGGGGGCCATTAATTCCAACCAAAGTAAATAAAAATAGATTATAAGGGGATAGTATAAATAACAGTATGCCCAGAAATCAGATAACTTAGACAGAATGGACAAATTCCTTTTTTTAAAACAGTTTATTGAAGTATATCATTCATACATGAACATACATAAACATTAAGTGTTCAGTAAACATTGTGAACTTACAAAACAAACATGCATAACATCATACAGGGCTCCCACACATCACTCCACCTCAAATACTTTGCATTGTTCTGAAACATGTTAACAAATTATGAAAGAGCATCGTCAAAGTGTTACTACTAAATATAGTCCATATCTTATTCCCCTATACTTTTTAAAAAAGGATTTATTTATTTATTCACATTTATTCATTTTTACCCCTACCCCCATTTTTGCTGTTTTTCTGTCCATTCGCTGGGCAACTCTCTGTATCAGTTTCCTGCCTTCTCTTCTCATCTTTCTCCTCCTGTCTTCATTGGGATTCAGTCCTCGGAATCTCCGATGTGGGAGAGAGGCGTCCTACCACCTGCACCTCTCTGACTCAACTACCTTCTCTGACTCAAGAAGAAATAGGTCACAACAGCCAATAACAAGTAAAGAGATTGATTCAATAATAAAAAACGTTCTAAAAAATAAAAGCCAAGGAGCAGATGCCTTCAAAAGATGAATGGATAAGCTAAATGTGATATTTACATTTAAAAGAATATTATCCAGTGTAAAGGGAAAGAAATTTTGGTATATGTAACGACATGGATGAAGCTCAAGGAAATCAGGTTGAGTGAAATAAGCCAGGCACAAAAGGTCAAATATTGTATGATCTCATCAATATCAAATCATTATACTAAACAAACCAAAAGCTAGAATGCAGGTTAAGAGGGGCTGGTGTGTGGTTATGGAATGGGAGTTAATGCTTAATTGGTAAAGAGTTTCTCTTTGGATTGATGGAAGAGTCTTGGTAATGAGTCATGGTGATGGTAGCACAAATTTGTGGATGTAATTAACACCACAGAATTATTTATTTGATTGTGTTTAAAATGGAAAAATTTAGATTATATATATATATATATCACTGGAACAAAACTTGTAAAAGGAACACATAGGACTGTACAACACAAACAGTAAACCCTAGTGTAAACTATGGATTATAGTTAATAGTATAATTATATTAATAATATTGTTTCATCAATTGTAACAAAAGTGTCATGCTAATGAAAAGTGGTAATAATTGGGAAAACTGAGTGAACTCTAGCTGCAATCAAGAAAACTTCCACTGAGCAGTATATTCCCTTTGCTTTCATGTAAAACTGATAAGAGACCTTGCTGGTTGAAAGTGAAGAGAATGATTCACTATCTGAAAACAAGAGGAAAGTGCCATATGATCCAAACACTTCATCCACAAATTGTTCAGTCAATTCTGTGAATTTATAGAGTTTTAGAGGACTTGATAACCTAAAGTTCCTCCTGTTCTTTATTGTCAGATGTTCAGGGTTTCTCGTGTCTAAATTAAAGACTACAGAGATCAAATATCCATGAAAGGGGGAACTTCCTCAATTAAATTCAAGTTAAAGTATAAATGTTTTGGAAATACGTAAAGCAACACTTGTTTTAGAGCTAAGGAAAAATAGACAAACCCACACTTAGAGTTGGAGGCATCAACACTTCTCTCTCAATAATATATAGAACAAATAGAGAGAAAGTAAGCAAGTAAACAAAAAATTTGAATAAAATCATCAACCCAACAGCAGAATACATATTTCTTTCATGTGCCCTTGGAAGATTCACCAAAATAGAACATATACTGGGTCATAAGACAAACCTCAACAAATTAAAAATAATTTAAAAAATCATACAAAGTATGTACTCTGAACACCAAAGGATTAAGCTAGCAACAGAAGAAAAATAGCAGAAAGACAATAGGAGAATTTCCAAACCCTTGGATATAGTCCTATATAATCTGTGGATCAAAGAGGAAGTTTCAAGGGAAAACAGAAATTATTATTATTGAAAAAAAAAGAATTCACAAAACTACTCACCCAAGGAGAAACAGATTTCTTGAATAGTTCTTTAACTATTACATTACCTGAATTTGTAGTTAAAATAATCCCCCAAACAAATAACCAGACAAAAATAGTTTCCCTGGAGAAATCTACCAAGCATTCAGAGAAATAACCCTAATTCTACACAATCATTTTCAGAAATTAGAAGAGAAGAGATTACTTCCCAAATGATTTTATGAGGCCAGCATCAACTCTAATACCCAAATAATAACTAATTAACAAGATCTTTTATGAGCACAGATGCAAAAATCCTCAACAAAATATTAGATAATGGAAACCGACAATGTATTAAAAGAATAAAGCTTAAATAATAGGTAAAATAATAATAGATAATGAATTTAAAAAGTTAAGGCCACAACTAAGTGGGTTTTATCCTGGAAATACAGGACTAGTTCAACGTTCAAAAATCAATCAATATAAGTTATCATTTTAACAACTGAAAGAAGTAAAACATATTTTGATGCAAAAATACACATTTGACAAAATTTAATGTTAATTCATGATAAAAAAATTAAAAACCCCGGAATAGAAAGTAACTTTCTCATTCAGAAAAAAGGTATCTATTAAAATCTATGATAAACATTCCTTAATACTGAAATATGGAATATTTTCCCCTAAAATCATGAAAAAGAAATCTATGATTATTCTCACCATTCCTAGTCAATATAGTTCTAAGGTCTACTCAGTGCAATGGCAATAAGATGAACTAAAGGGCATAGACAATGGGAAGGACAAAACAAAATGTCTCTATTTATGGACAACATCATGTCTATATAGAAAGTCACAAGTAATCCCTTCCAAATTCTCCTAGAACTGATGACTTTAGCAAGGTCACAGTATACAAATTAAACAAAGAAATCAACCATATTTCTATGTATTATCATGCACAATTGAAAATTAAAACTTTTAAAATATGAATTATAATAGCTTCTAAAAGAGAAATACTTAGGACTACAATAAGACATACAGAATACGTATGCTTAATATAACAAAACTTTGGTGGAAGAAATCAAAGGAGATCCAAATAAAAGATATACCATTTTCATGGACTGGAAAACTTAACATAGTAAAGATGTTAATTCTCCCCATATAGATCTATACATATAAAGCAAATCTAATCAAAATTCTAGTAGTCATATTTTGTAAAATTAGACAAGCTAAATATAAAATTTATATTGAAAGCAAAGGAACTAGAAGAGCTAAAACAATTTAGGAAGAGAAGAATAAAGTTGAAGAAATTAACACTCTCCATACATTAAATAGCTAAAGTAATCAAAATAGTATGCTGTTTCAGTTAAGGTAGACAAATATATCGAAGAAACAGAATAGAGCATTCAGATATCTATGCAAATGTAGTAAACTGATTTTTGGAAAAGGTGAAAAATTAATTTAATTGAGAAAGGCTTTGCACAACCATAGGGAAAAAAAAATTGAACCTCTATCTCGGGGTTTTTAATCTTTTTTGTTCCATGGACTCTTTTTCCAGTCAGTTGAAAACCATGGATCCCTTCTCAGAATGTAGTGGCAGATAGTTTTATAATACTCAATATTAGCATGTCTTTAAATTAAAATTTAAGATTATTTAAAATAACGTTTTACAACTTTCCCATAATTTCAATACCTGATAACCTAACATGGTTCAACATCTGTTCAAATGATCATTTTTGGCAAACATTTAGAAATTCGAGTTTTCCCACAGCGTCATAAAACCATCTCTGCCACCCTTACCAACCTTTTTGCAGGCAGTTATCCACTGCACTCAGAACACACTACATCAAAATAAAAATCATACTGAGTCCACACTACACTGTGGATTATTTAATAAATATATCACACCTACACCAACATATCCCCACAAGAATAATGTTTTTTTAAATGTTCACTTCAAGCTCATGGACCCTCTGAAATCTTTCCATGGAACCTTTGAGTTTCTGTGGATCCCTGGTTAAGAACCCTTGCTCTATCTCAACCACATACCATACAAAATTTAAATTCAAATGACCTAAATGTAAAACATAAAACTACAAAAATTTTAGATGAAAACACAGAAGAAAAATAATAATTATCTGGGGCCAGGCAAATAGTTCTTAGATAGGATACCATAACTTTGGCTTATAAAGGAAAATGATAAAATATATGGCATAAAAACAATTTTGGTCTTAGACTATTAACAGAAAGAAAAGACAAAAAATAAATTTGATGAAAATATCTGCAAGGTGCATATCTGACTAAGGACATGGGTCCAGAATTCATAAAGAACTCTCAAAAATCAGAATTAAAACAAAACAATTAATATTTGAAAAGACACTTCGGCAAGGAGGATAAGAAGTGGTAAATAAACTCATGAAGATATGATCAACATCATTATCCACTATCCATTATCCTCAACTAAGTCAATGACAGGATACCTCTACACCCCTATTAGATTTTCAAAGATTTATGAAATGTATCTGTTATTAAAAGAAAGTGTTCTTAATAGTAAATCTGGTAGACAACCTCCAGTGAAGTATGTATTTGTTTGTGTATGTGTTATGGATTTGAGAAGATGTAATATATAATTTAAAATTTTATTGAATATGTTTTTGCTTTACTTGATTGTATATATAAATATTTTGCATTTATAATCAATATATTTTGATTAACCTACATTGTCCTTTTGAATCTTTTTAGGCAGTAAACAAATACAAATGTTTCAGAAATCAGTAGACACTACTAAGCTTAGCTTGTTATAAGAAAGATAACTGAGAAAAAGTAGGTGCAAAATTTCAGAAATACAAAATCATTTTTGACAAGCAGTGGGAAACATCAGAACATTTTACTGATTAATAAAATAATTTCAACATACTACTCAGCATGACTCGCCTTACAGATATTAGTGATGGAACTTCAGAGATATGGTAGATTGTCACCTTGCAGGTAACTTCTGAAACCAGACATTGATAGCAAAATGCAAGAAATGATATAATGAAGGAATAATTAGATTTAAAATAAAGATAAATAGCTACATGTCAAATTATTTTACCATGAAATCAGGCTGCACATAGTCATGCAAAATAGCTATGAAAAAGATATTTCTCAGTTGCTACAAAGGATTAGCTGAATTTTTATATAAAAAAATCCCAGTTCATGTGTTTATGTAATTTATGTAGCAGAAAACTTATGAACTTATTTTTATTATATGTCCATCATTTCTTTCCTATAATTGAGGAATTTTCATCATCACTGTTCTTAATCACTATCTTAAACTGACATGTAGGCGAGGAGCCAATAAATATTGGGTCCAAAGAAGGATAAATATTAGCTTATATGATATTTAACTATGACACATTGTTAATTGCCCTCAATATATAAAGGTAAAATTAAATCTTTGACTTGGAAAGAGGCACTTTTGAACACAAAAGGTAAAAATCTCACTCTCCTTTATGGAAAAGATATGTGAGATTTTCTATGTATGAGAGCAAATATTCATTAAAATGGTTATTTGTATTTAAAATAACATGTATTTTACTGTATTAAAATAATCATGTGACTTAAAATTATCCCAACTATTTTACACAGCTTGATATGTAAACATTTGCTCTTACATTCTGCATAATTTGCAATAAATATTTTTTTCTACATCTAATGAACATTAATCCATTTTGGAGATAACAGCATCTTAAAAATATAACCGTGTGCTTGGATACCTTGGTTAATTCTTTTTGTGGAGGTCTTCAATTGTGGCAATGAAAGCAATGTGACTTTACTGGTTAAGATGGTACCTGGAAGACAGCCTCAGTAACATTTACAATGTAGCAAAGGCAAAAGAGTTTTTACTTCTTGGGGAAAAAATCAGATGTATGGTAATTAAAATATAATTTTACTGTAAAATTGGAACTTGTGTCTTCTAGGCTGAGGCAGAAATGACCAGCTGACCAACAAATAATCATGCTCTTTTTCATAATGCAGAGTTGTTGCAGTTATATGGCTCCCCAGACAAGAACTTCATTAATACCCCTCTTATTTATCTGGAAGCCATGTGATTAACTCTTTCCAAAGGAATGGAAAGTGAAGTAATGCTTGTCAATTCCAGGTCAGTGTGCCTTTTCTCATCTTCTGTTTGCCAGCTGGATGCCAATGTCTAGAGTGACCTTGGAAGGTACATGTTGGAATGACAGTTTCTACAACAGCCTAGGTCTCAGAAGTTATGCATTAGTGAGCCAATTTCTTTCCTTCCTCCCTCCCTCCCTTCCATATTTCCTTCCTTCCTGACACTGAGCATCTTTTCTTTTGTTTATTGTCCATTTATATATCTTTTTCGGTGATATGTCTATTCAAGTTTTTGCCAAGTTTTTAGTTGAGTTGTCTTTTTATTGTTGAGTGGTAGGATTTCTTTATACATTATGGATGTTAAACTCTTATAAGATATATGGTTTCCAAATATTTTTCCCATTCTGTAGGTTGTCTTTTCATTTTTTGATAATTTCCTTTTTTGCACACAAGTTTTAAATTTTGATGAAGTCCATTTTATCTATTTTTTTTAATTGTTGCTCATTCATATCAAAGAAATCATTGTCAAATCCAAGGTCATGAGGCTTTCCTTATGTTTTCTTCTAAGAGTTTTACAGTTTTAGCTCTTATGTTTACGTCCTTAATCAGTTATGAGTTAATTTTTGAATATGATGTGAATCAGGGATCCAACTTCATTCTTTTGCAACTAGACATCCAGCTTTCCTAGAGCTATTTGCTGAAGAAACTATTAATTCCCTATTCAATATATATGGCACTCCTGTCAAAAATCAGTTTACCATAGATATGTGGGTTCATTTCTGGACTCTCCATTCTATACTTCTGGTCTATATGTCTAATTTTTGCCAGTACCACACTACTTTGATTTCTGTAGCTTTTTGTCTTTTAAAAGAAAGAAAAGAAAATGCAGAAAAGAATCTTATTCACCCTTAATTCTATCACACAAAAATAACCAGTATCATTCTTTTGGTGTAATTTGTATGCTGTTGTCCTTTCTAGTGTTTTAATTGGTTTAGTAAAAAATATCAAAGTTGGAATTCCACTTCCAGCTAAGATGGAGTAAAAGGAACTGGGCTTAGGCAAAACACTTCTTAAGACACTGGACATAAGGAAATGAATGCCAATGATCTCTATTAGATAGGAAACAAACAAGGTGGCCCCTACTATACAGTTAGGTTTAAGAGACAAACAGAAAACAAAGAACAAAAGATAGACCTAAACTTAACCCTACTGATAATCACATTACAAGTAAGTGGTTTGAATACCATTAATAAAAGTTAGAGATTGTTGGATTGAAAATAAAACAAGACCTAATTATATGCTGCCTATGAGAAAGTTACTTTGAATATTAAAGCAAAACCAGCTTAAAACTAAACAGAAGTAAATATATATATCATGCTAATGCTAACATTCCAGAAAACTGGAGTGGCTATAGCTTTATCACAAAGTAGACTTGAGGACAAAGAAAGCATTACGGTGAAGCAAGTCATCTCCTCATGATAAAGGTGACAATCAAGAGGACATAATGATTCTCAACCTTTATATATATCTGATCATGGAGCTTCAAAATACATGAAGTAAGAGTGTTTGGAATCTGCAGAGGAAGACAAATCTGCCATTATAGTTGAATATTTTAATGCCCCACTATAAATAATTCATAGGTCATAGACAGAAAATCACTAATAATAAAGAATATTTGGAAAAATTATGAAACAATTTGATCTGTGTCATTTTCATCAAATAATAGTAGAAAATAGATACTTTTAAATTACACATGGGACATTTCACAGATAGACTACACATTTAAATATCATGTGAAGTATATTTTATAACCACAACTGTCTTTGTTTATCTGAGTTGCTATCACAAATACCACACAAAAGGTTTTCTTAAACAATGAGAATTTATGAGCCTTAAGTTGTGAGACTAGGAGAAGTCCAAAATCAAGATATTGGCAAGGCTGGCCTTCTCCTGGAAGACTGTAGCTTTCTGGTGCTGACTGCCAGCAGTCCTTGGGGTACCTTGGCTTGTATCTCTGATTCCCATCATCACATGATAATAAGGATTCAGGGGAAGAACATGTATACATAGATTGCAAATAAGCACATGAAAATTTGTTTAATATTATTCCATAGGTAAGTACAAATTATAACCACAATGAGATTCAAATAGACACCTATTAGAATGATCAAATGTGAAAGACTGGCCCAACATTATATCCAATATTCCACTCCTAGGTAAGTCAGGAAG
This sequence comes from Tolypeutes matacus, assembly GCA_026826555.1. NCBI lineage: Eukaryota > Metazoa > Chordata > Mammalia > Cingulata > Chlamyphoridae > Tolypeutes > Tolypeutes matacus. Next base: position 1,037,918 of record JAKSZT010054334.1, read on the forward strand.
ATAAATGAAAGCATATGTAAATACAAAGACTTATATGTGAATATATATAAAATTTGTTTGTATAATAGCCAAAAACTGTAAATCACCCAAATGGCTATCAGGAGAGTAGAAGGATAAAGAAATTGTGATATAGTGATACAATAGATTACTACTTAGCAATAAAAAAACAAACATGATACATGCTAAAAACATGGATGAACCTCAAACAATTTACACTAGTAAAAGACGTTAGACAAGAAAGGGTAATTGCTACATAATTCAATTTATATAAAATTATAGGAAATGTGAATTAATGTATAGTGACACAAAAGAGATTAGTGGTTGCCTAGAGATGGGAGGGAAAGGTGGAAAAGTGTGTGAAAGGGAGATAAACTATCATGAGAAATCTTTGGGGGTGATCAGTATGCTTATAATCTTAAAATGTTGATGCTTTATAAGTGATTGCTTATGTCAAAAATAAAATCTTATATCTTAAATATGTACAGTTTGTTGGATTCAATTATGGCTCAATAAAAATGTTTTTTTTTTTTAAATGAAACTTTGTAATTGATGCACAAAATCTGTTTTCTAATTCAGTCAACTTTTTCCTTGAAAGGTTTGTGATATTTATCAAGACATTTGCAATAAAAAAGAGCAAAAGGGTATTTAGCTCTTATTTGGGGATTATGTAAAAATAGTATACAAAACAGAGTAGATTCAAGATGTGCCAGGTACCACAATCCTAATCATTTCTAATCATTATACTCTTTATCTCAAATTGTTGGCTAAAAGAATTGCAGTATGTCTTTAAATGCAATGTCCCTTCCAGACACTATAAGCAGGGCAGACAAGCTCAGGAATTCAGCACCCTGTCAGTGGGCCTAACTGGAATTTATGCTCCCCAGTGGAACAGAATTAGACTCATTTACAGTTTCCCTACACATGGTTCTTCTGCCCCTTTTATTTGAACCTATAATTAACACTATGCTTGTTAAATATATGTTCCAGAAACTTAAATCTTTGGTCCGTCCATGTGCCAGATGAGCCCTGAATCTCAGCAGAGTTGCAACACCTACTCTCCAGTTCATTGGACTCACCCAGGACAACTAACATGGAGATGATGATGGACAACGACTATCCCAAGGAACAGAGCACGTCTGCAACTGCAAGCAAGATAGTTCCATCCATCTGCCCCATGGGATCTAAGCCCCATCTTAGTAGAAACAGAGTGGGCATCACCATTCTCAAAGCCTCAAGATTGGGGAATGAATAATAGACTAAAGTAGACTTATTGTTATTCTATTATAGACTTACTATTTGTCTAGCAAGGGAAGAACTCTTATCATTGATATAAAGGCAGTGGTCACCAGAGGTTCTGAGGGGAGGGATAGGGAAGAATAGATGTAATATGAGGGCATTTTTGGAACATTGCAATGGCTGATACAGGCCATTATACATTTTTTCATAACCTTCAAAATTGTGCAGGACAGAATGTAAACAGTAATGTAAATAATAATGCACGGTTAGTAGCAATGCCTCTATATGAGTTCATCAATTGTAACAAATGTACCACACTAATGAACAATGTTGTTGATGTGGGAAAGTGTGGGAGTGGGAGGGAGTGGAACATAAGGGAATCCCTATATTTTTTATGTAACATTTATGTAATCTTTAAAAATAAAAAAAAATAAATACAACATCTTTTTTTATTTTGCTCTGCTTTCATAGGTAATACATGCTGTTTTTTTTCAGAATGGGTCTAACCCCACATCCTGGTTTTTTTTGTTTTTGTTTTTTTCAATTTTCATGTAATCCTTATATACTGATGCAAAAACAACAGTTTTTACAAAAAAAGAGAGAAAGAAATTTAAAAATCTGTATCAAACTAGGTATCCAATAGTAGTCATATGCATGCTAAATTTGTCAATATTTCTAAACACCTGCAGCACCTTTAATATCTTCTTAAGGATAGTTTTTACTGCCAGATGTTGTAGTCTATTAGCAATTAGCTTCTGTATCCTCATGTTTAGAAGAAAAGGTTTAGATGTTCTAATAATTAGGAGATTTGTTGAATTGCATTTGATACTGTCGCTACAATACCAGAAAAACATGTAAATTTAAAAAACAAGCAAAACTTTCAAAGAAACATATGGAACCAAAGAATATTTTTTCTTACCTTAATGATTTTACAGAAAACTTTCTTTTCTCTATTATGGATTCATATATTTCCTAATATTATAAATTTGCTAGCACTTATCAATACTGTTATTCAACACATTTATTAAACACCTCCCAGTCTCCTTCTAAAGTTGTGTTAAGGGTTCTTCTTTTAAAAGTATCATAGTCTCTATATGGGAAGACTTACTGCTTTGTGTTCTGTGGTCTAATACCACAGTTGTCCATTCAGGCCATCTTTAATGCTGAGAAGCTAGTTTGGCCTTGTTGCCCAGAAATACTCTATCTCCCCTTAATATCCAGGCTTAAGCCAAGAAGGGACAATAAAGATATTGTTAATTTATTTTTATCAGGCTTTATTTTATGAGAAGAGAGCTCCTTTGAAAATACAAATTATTCTTTCAATTAACAGGTAAATTTAATTTAAAATCATATGCATTTATGTGAATTATGAGGATTTGGTTTGATTGTTTAATGATTCTATAGTCTTTCTATGAATAGTCTGTCTTTGCTTTATCAATAATCAAGGAATCACAGTTTATGTACTGTACATATTAGGAACTCATAGAGCTTTGGATACAGACATTTATGAGTGACAGCACCATTTTGTGTGCTACTGTTTTATTTGATCACTAAATCTCAAAGCTTCTTTAGTAAACATCATTTGGCATAATGTGGTTAATCTGAGTATATTTGAAATTTTTATTGAATATGCACATTGTGAATGGAAATTTTCTAGAAACTAAATCGCTATCTTCTAAAGCATTACCCGGACAGATGGCCAGTTGCTACATAAGGCAGTAGTTGATGGATATGCCTCTCAGCAACCGTCTTAAAGCTAAGAGTAAGCATCTGGAAGATATGTGCTAGGTATTAAGTGGACGATAGAGTCTGGAACAGAAGTCACTTGGTTGCTGTAAGCTATTGAGGCTTTCTTAGAGGCAGTGCCATATGCATCTATATTGGGAGAGGGGTAGCTCAAACGAAAAGTGAAGACTTAAATGAGATAAAGTAAATTAGAAACAGAAGTTGAGTAGATTTGTGAAGAACTAAAATCAGAATCCTAAACTTGATTCATAAGGGTTTTTGTTTTTTTTTTTTCATTTTTTACGCAATATGCATTTCATAACATTTCTCTGCTAGTGCAGTGCCATTTAAGGACTGACATGGTGTAATTCATATATTCTTACTCTCAGAGTTATTTTATGATTGTTTTGGATGTCAGAGTCCATTTGTTTATTTAGTTATTTACATATAGGCGCTATTCTGATAGCAACCATTTCATTTATTCTTTCTTTGACATAATACAAAGTTTTACCCTTTTGGGTAAGAACAATGTTTAGCAATAATGCAATATGCTTCAAATGGATAAATCTTCAACAAACTTGTACTGCCTCTTTTAATTAGAAAGCATGATTAGAATTTCTTGGGAAAAGTATTTTTAGCACTTTTCATTAAACTTTTACTGAGCACTTCCTATGTATGAGGTACTGTGCTAGGTGATTAGGACACAATATTGAACAAGGTTGTTTTCCCTTTGGAAACTTGGATTCACTTAGAAAAGACAAAAATGTGAAGGGAGACATCAGAAATGTGAAGAGTGAGACATTCTGTAATGGTGATCTGTCCATGATGCTGGGGAGGAAAGAAGGGATACCTAACCAAATCTGATGGTAGATGTCAGAGAGGGCTTACGGGAAGATTCGATATCTCACCTGATGGTAGTTATCTAAGTCAAATGTAGGGAGGATGGAAGACATGCACTGAAGGAAAACATAGCAGTGCCATTTGCAGAGACATAGAAGCTTGAGAGAGTAAAGCATTTCAGGAAATTAGGTGGGCAAATGGGTATGGGAGAGTAGCAGTGATTGAGTTTGGCGATGCTGGTGGAGACAAGCATGTTTTTTTTTTTTAATCATCCTCTGCTAAGAAGCCTGGGTGTTATTTTGATTGTGATATCTTTAATTAGGGTAGAGACAGAAAAAGAATAATAATTTTAGTACCAAGGAAGAGAAAGGATCTCAAAAATTTTGGATTTGTATATTAAGAGAACTATTAATTTACTTGACTTTTTAGACTTGTGCTCTATAGAGAAAGGAATATTCCCTTGCATTTTCTTTCTGGGGGCAGATGAAAGCTCAGCACCACCGAAAAAGAAGTGGCTGGGAGAATACCAGAGTCCTCACAGATCCTGGTTACAGGGTTTCCATTCCCAGATGTCAGAGAGTAATGGGGATGCTATTAAACACACCTTTTACCACATAAGCTGATTCATGGCACAGTAAGTAAAAGCTGATCAACCACAGGAGCAGAAATCCAACCAGATTTACAGATTTTGTCATTTGTTTGTGAAAATACTTGAATCTATTTTCCAATCTGATTCTCATTTTTTTATTCTGCAGTTAATATGTTAATCATGAGACATGGCCTTTTGTAAGGCATGATTTATATATAATAAAAATAATTACAAAGCTCAATTTTAGGTTTATGTATGGGCTACCTAGCAAAATGGGCTATTTCTCCTCACCATCCCCCAAACCAGGAGCTGTTTGTCAAAGATATGGACAGCAACTTATATCTCATAGATTTAACTGTGAAGTACTCATTATCTTGGACACTTAATCCTCAGGAGCTCCTCTACATCTTTGGTAGGATCTACAGCAGACTAAGACCATCCTTTTTCCTATTATAATACTCATTCCTCAAAAGATAATTATCTGGGAAGCTGATGTGGCTCCACCAGTTGGGTGCCCATCTACCACATGGGAGGTCCCAAGTTTGGGTTTCAGTGCGTCCTAAAGAAGACGAGCAGACGCTGCACCCAGTGCAATGAGCTACACACTGCACCTGCTGCCACAAACAGATGCCTAAACAAGCAGATGCCACAGCCTGCGGGAAGCAGATGTGACTCAGGCCGTTGGTCACTTGAGTCCTATGTGGGAGGTCTCAGGTTCAGTTAATGAGCAGACAGAGGAGAGATCCAACTGACAAACAGGGGGGATAAAAATAAAATAAAGTAAATAAATCTTAAAGAAAAAAAAAAAGCTAATTATCTAAATCACCTTCCCAAGGGAAGTGAGAAGATGTTTTCCTTGTTCTGGTTGTCTGTTAGCACATAGTTTCTTTAAAAATCCTTCTATAGAAATAAGTAACATAAAGATAGTGATGCTCTTTGGAAAAAAAAAGACTATCTTCTGTTCTGTTAGTAAAAGCACTCCCATTACCCCTACAGAACTCATTCCAGAGCATCACCACACAATAGAAATATAATGAGACACATGCAATTTTAAATTTTTTAGCAGCCACATTGAAAAACTAAAAATAAACAAGGGAAACTAATTCTAATGACATATTTTATTTAATACAATATATCAAAAATAGTATCATTTCAATATGCAATCAATATGCATTTTAAATGAGATATTTTATATTCTACTTTCTTTACTAAGTTTCGAAAATCAGTGTGCAGTTTTAAAATGCCTCTTTTTTCAATTTGGGATTTTCACAATTTACGTGTTTGATAGCCACATTCTAGAGGAAAATTTCTTTACACTTGCCCCAACTTTGCCTTCTCATACTCTTTGTTCCCCCCCATGGATGCCTGCTCCCTCCATGCCCCTCTGAGCTTCTGTACTTAGGACATAATGAAAAGGACATACTAAGGCATATGTGCTAGTTCTTTTCAGTGCTACACCTGTCAAGGGTATTTGCATTTTTAGGGCTTAAATTATAAGGATCTTTGGAATTCAATTGACCATCCATAGATGTAGCAGAAATTTTGAAGATTTTCTGAAATCATACTAATTTTGAATACATATACTGTAAATTCAAGTTAATCTTACATTGAGAGGAACAAAGGTGAAATATTTGAGCCAAGTGACAGCTTTCTTGGAGTTTCCAGAGTGGTTACAGTCTCACAATATGGAAAAGATAAATGTATATTTTAATATCTTTCAATATTCATATTTTCACAAATTACCTTTCCTTTAGCTCTGAGGTGAGCTTTGCCTTGCTTGCTTTTGTTCTTTAATTATGTGCTATTGGTATTCAGAACAGGACTGCTTGCCAATTGAAATTAAACTTTAGCATCTACTTGCTACCTGCTTGCTTGAGGCACTTTAAAACTTTCTCAGCTCACTATGGGGCAAATGAGAGCAGCATTATGAGCTAAGAAGAGTTTATTACCAGAGTTCAAGCCTCCAGTAAACGGTGCACAGCAGCTCCACTTCAGTCATGGCAACCCAGAGGCAGCTTTCTGGGTTACTACTGGGGGGGAACGGAAGCATCAGATCCTACTTCCCATGGTTTGTCCTGTGTAACTCAATTTACCTGTTCATCTAGTAAAAAGAAAAAGCACCTGCCAGGTTGGAAGGAACCCCGCAGTGGCGTCAGCTTGTTACTATTTTAGATGGGATGGATTTGGGCCTAGCTTAACATGTTCCATTGATTACTTAAAGTGACAATTTTTAAGAGGGTTAATTTTAAATAAGTATAGCATGCAAGAAGGACAGAATAATCTCTTTACTAAATAAAAACCTGTAAATCTCCATATTTGATTTTGGGAAATGAGGTACACTCCTACTGTATTGGAACTATCTAGAAATAGAGTTGTGGCAGAGTTCTTTGGTATTGGATGGCAGATTATTTTCCAAATAAGACATGTGCTGCCACTAAAAACTCCACTATGGAAGAGACAAAGAAAAATTGAAAAGGAAAATTGCAGAAATGGTTAATAATATTCATATCTTCCCTCTGTCACTTCTATACTTATGACCCCATATTTTTAAAAATTGAGAGTTTTATTAGAAAGATATCTTTATCATTTATATATACACACATACATAAATATTGATATATTTTAACTGAGGCTTTTCTGAACTGGGATGCGAATAGAAACAATGATATATATGCTATAGTTGTTTTTCTAAACTGAATTTAGAGGTGGGTTGTCCTAAATTGTCTGCTTGAGAACTTTCATAAGTTTATATTGGGAGCAATGGGTGATATTTTTTTTCTTTCTTTAGCCTAAAAAACATGTAATTATTTTCTCATCCTTAGCACCAATGTTTCCTCTTTATGATATAGTGGTTTCAGGATAGAAAGGTCCAGGAGTCTTGAATGTGAGGGAATTCAATACAGTAATGCATTTTCCCTTAACGCCCCACACCAACCAAAATGGTAATCAAATGGAGCCAAGGTTGTAACCCTGAGGCTTTGCCATCATAGGGGAAGGAGCAGTGAGCTGGTGTCCCAGAGGAATTCAAACAGGCAAAACAAATAAAGGTATGTGTTAGGTCAATGTTTAACAGACTATTGCATATAATGAGAAGATTCACAAAGTGATCTTCTTAAATTAATGCACATGAAGGCATATGATGACTGCTAACAGGGCTTCTCTGCTCCAGCAAACACTAGCTTTTACCTTGGCAAGTCACCTAACTCTTAAAAACTGCAATTTTCTCATATTTAAAGTTGTGTTACTAAAAAAAAAAAAAAAAGTTGTGTTACTAATAACATCTATATATTGGATATTTTTTTCATATGCCTAACACCATATTTGACACTTTACATACATTATCTATTATTCTTTTAACAACCACTTCCTTTGGGGACATTAAACCCATTTTATTAATGAAACAAATCTAGTACATAATGGTTAAAAATTTTATTCAAGTACACAGAACTCTAAAGTGGCAGAGCTAGAATTCAAGTGTACTGTAAAATTGTCTGCTATATTTAATTCATTATTTCTCAAATATTATCATTTCAACAGTGACATGAATTTCATTTCAAGTACTCCAGAACTACAAATATAAGTGGCTACCACGTTGAAATATTATTTTGCTTATCACGCCTCTAAAAAATACCAGTCTCCTTGACTATGGTTATTTTGGCAGTTTGAAGCTTTTGAGGACCCCAGAAAATCATGTCCTTAGGGCTAATCCATTCCTGTGTCTGTAAACCTATTGTAGGTGAGACCTTATGATTAAATGACTTCAGTTAAGGGACTTTGATTAGATTATATGACTTATGTGGGTCTTAATCCTCTTACTGGAATCCTTTATAAATGGAGGAATAAAAAGTCGAAAATACAGAAAAAAGCTTCAGAGAGAGAGAGAGGAACTCAGAAGCTGAGAGAGAAGGCCCTGCATGCCAAAAGCTGAAATCAATGGAACACAGAGCTGAGAGGAATCCACTTTAGCCAGAAGCTATAAGTGACAGGGCCCAGGAAAGAGGTGCTAGACAAGAGCACACTGCCATGTGCCTGATCCCTCACAACTGCAACTCGGTAAGAAAGCATCTTCTGATGACGCCTTGATTTGGACACATTAAAGGCCTCAGCACTGTAAGCTTTTAAATTAATAAATCCCCATTGTAAAAGCCAATCCATTTCTGATATATTGCTTGGCAGCCTTTAGCAAACTAAAATAATTATTCACACTTCATCTGCTTGAGGTTTTCTTCTAATATCAACTCCAAGTTTTTATACAATCTAACAAAATTTGAAGAACCAGTAACAACTCCACAAGTTTACCCAGATTCCCTATGAAATGGGTATGAAATGATCCCTTTCTCTGCTATATTTTTTAGTTCTATAGCACACTTATCCTAGACTTTTTTGTATTGTAGTTATTTTTGTATTCATCAGTGTCACCTACCAGACTGTAAGCTATTGGAAGTCACAAGAAGTGTCTATTTCATCTATATATACCCCATTTATTCCTTAACATAATGCCTTATACACAGTCAGTGATTGATAACTGTCAAAAGGAGTCAAACCAAATTGCCAGATAAGGAGAAAACAGCAATACATATTTGAAAAATGATCACATTTTAGTATATGTTATTTGTTTGATGTTATAATGTCTAGATTTAGATATCTAAAACATATCTAGAATGATGCCAAACATTTTCTGGTATATTTACTTTCTAGGACATAATAAAAAAATAGATCACAAATAAAATATATCAGAAGATGCTACTGTGAGCATCCAAATTTGCATTGGAGAATCCATTATTTATGTTCTTCATAAGTGCATGTATATTTATTTCAGTAACCTACCCATGACTTTATCATCTGAAATGACATTTTTTGATGGCTTCATTATGATAGGTAGCAGAAATCACATTTACAGAAGGTAATTTCAAATGGGTCAGGCACTCCACAAATTAAGAAAGAGCGCTGAAGTTAAAAGCAACAAACCATTAAATAGCTTACACTGTCACTTCACAAAAAGAAAGGCCGTAATTTTTATGACCATTGGCTGTAAAAAATTATGAATATTCACATATAATTCCTGTTACAGAACCAAACAAAAAATAAACAAAATGTTTTAAATCAATAGGAAATCGTGAATCAAGCTAATGCTCTGGCATTTTGATGAAACTGCATTTAAAAATATTCCTTTAAGTAAAACTTGCTGTAAGTACTTGCTGTAAGCACTCTCATTTAACAGCATGCACTGAAGATATAATTTGCTGCTTCCCATACATTAAGTCAAGATACTCCTTTTGTTCTGGGCCACTGTTGTTGTTTTTTTAAAGAAAGTAAAATATAAGCTGGTTTAGAGTTCATCTTTAATTGTAGAATTGACATAAACATAATAGGAAAAAGTATATCTGAACAAACTATTGTAATAGAAATTGTTATACTTTTCCTGAGAGTTGCAATATAATATGTGCACATATTACAATATTGATAACATTTAGAATAATGTTAAGAATAGAATAAAAAGGATCTCTGATTTTCCAGTTACAGATGGCCATTGTTTCCAGTTTCTTGTCTTTATGAGGTGTACATACAATTTCTTCTTAGCAATGAATGATATAGGATCCCAACTGTGATCAGAATACTATTTTGCTCTCTCTGTTAGAACTAAGAATGGCATTCCAGAATTTCAAGTAATGTTTCATATTTCTAAATTAAGTTTATATTATTCTTTATAGTAGATTTAAAGCATATATTCTTAATACAAGGTCCACTTATTTCTGCAACATTATTTCTAAATATCTTGTAACTATTTTCCAAAATTTTGACAGGTGTTTACCTCCATATTTGCGTACTGTTATTTCTTGATTTTTCAGGTTTTGGCATCATTTATTGATTTCAGATTATAGAAGATGAAAATTTGTCTCTATAAATATCCCCACCTACAACTTCATAGCACACTTTCTCCTCTCCCACACCCAAACTTGTTCTCGTAATTCTGACTCAACAATATTCAGTATTTACATAATTATAAGTAGATACATATCGTTCACAGGTGCATTAGACTGCATTCTATGAGCACATGACCCTTGTATCATTTTTCTTACCCTGAAGTTAATAATGGAGTGTTATATTTTATTTTTATGCATTTTTCTTTTCAATTCATTTCCTAGCTCTCCACAAGAAATTTCAACTTACTTTGAATACTTTCAAGCACATGAGCATTTTCTTCTCTTTCATATGTTAGATACTCTCTTGAATAGATCTCATGTCTTCCTGTTTCTTGGTTTGCTCCTTGTCTTGGTTGGGGCCAATTTTGAGAATGTAAAGGTTTTGAGAAAGGACAGGAATAAATGGTCTTTATTCTAGGCTCCTACTTAAGTGACTGTGTAGAGAATTAAAGCCATGAAAATTCTTTACTTTCAGTAAGTAATATCTTTTCATTTTCACCTCTAGTTTCTGGAATTGCTTTTGAAACATGAATTCTTAGTAATGTAATTTAGGAGTTCTCCTTGTTCCCAGTAAACTGAAAGCTTGCAAAAGTGTGCTTTGTTGTATATCTATTTTTATTCATTGTTTAAAAATTAGGTGACCCTAATAGTCTAGAAAACCAAGTCCTTCATTTGTAGAAATTTCCTCAAATTATTCTTTTGACAATTTACCTTATCATTTTCTATTCTTTTTGTAAAACTCTAATTTGACCATTGGGTCTGATGGACTGATTCTTTTCTGATTCCTTTTTTCTTATTTAATCTCTCTTTTTTATTACACTTTCTGTGTTATTTCCTCAAACTTATCTTCTGCCCATTCTCCTTCTATTTTTTAAAAAACTTTGCTATTATTATTTTCTTTTCCAATGGCTCTTTAGTCCCAGAATGCCCTCTTGCAGTCATGGAAAACACCTGGTTTTACTTAGCTCTCTAAGTATATTTCCCTCTTTCATTTTACCATTCCGTTTGAATTATATGTGTGTGTGTATGTATGTGTTTTTGTATTGGGGTGTCTGTCTTGAATGTTAGAAATTTTCCTCAATTGACTGGTGATCTTGTTCTGTCTTTTCTATTGAACTAAGGCCCTAGGATAGATTTAGCCAATAGAAAAGGAGGACACTCCAGTGAATTTTGAATTCTAGAAAAAATATCAAATGCTTTTTTTCATGTAGGTTTAATTCAAGTAGTTCACGGGACATAGTTATAGGGAAAAAATGTATTTTATATATCTGAAATTCAAATTTAAGTGGAAATCCTATATATTACCTCTATCCTACTCTAGGATCCTACTCTAGGAAGATGATTGGAAGCTCATGATGGGAGAACAGCGCTTAACTATGGATGGCTTTTGCCATAGATGATCTGGTCTATTAAGAATATAGGGCTGGGAGTCTTAATATGATATATGTAAATTTATACTTAGTCTTTTGCTAAATATGTCTGTTTCATACCTTTAATATTCTAAGGGGAAATGCAAAGATTCGGCTTAATCGGCTGGGAGATAAAATTTAATTCGTAAATTTATTTTCATTGAGTTATCTTGTTTCCTTTGAGGAAAGCATCAGTTTATTTACGCATTTTTCCAAATGTTTGAACAACAGTTTGGCTGTGTATAAAATTCATATATCACACATTCAGTTCCTGAAAACTTGGTAATTATTATTCCATAGTCTAACAACATTAAATATTGATATTGAAGATCTAAAATAAGCCTGATTTGTTTTTTTTTTTGGCTCTGCAAGCGGCTTTATTATTATTATTATTATTTTGGCTCTTCAGAAGATTACTGCTTTAGTTTTTAAAATTAACAAATAGCAGCACTGAAGTTCTTTCACCAGTTTATTCAGGCATACAGTATATCATTCAAATTGGAATTTGTAAAAAATTTTAAGAATGTTTATTGAATTATATTAAGCATTAGTTTTCTTGCATTATTTTGATGTTCCTCAAGAACACAAATTATGCAGATTTTGATTCTGTTTTGTTTTCATATTTGTTTATTCTCTATGTATTTTAATTCCCTTTAAATTTCCATTTTTCTCACTTTTCTTATTCCTGCTATATAAGCTTTTTGAATTGATTTCAACTATATCTACTCTCCATAAAACTAATTAACATTTTACCTTAATTTCTGACATTGTTTTCCTCTCTAATTCTTTGCTGCACATTTCCAGGGTATTTTTCATCTCCATCCATTTTCAGCATTTCTTTCACCACTTTTAGGCTCATGTTTTATTGGCTCCATAAATATTTTATTTTTAACATGTTGATGAAATATTTTTATTATAATTTTCATTTAACTTATTAAACATTTTTGTGGTGACACTTCTTCAAATGCCATTTATAATATTGCTGTGCTGTCTGCCCTTTATTTGTATCAATTTTGGGATGACCTATTTTTTATTACTCATCTTATTTGAAATTACTTTTTCCTCAACCAGGTATATATGGGTAGTTTATGTAGATCAAGTGACCATGCCCTTTATCCATCCATGCTTGCAGAAATTTTCCTTATGTACTGGGGTGTAAGTGGGTTTATATAAAAATAAGCAAGAGTAAAGAGTTTATAATGAAGAATCATTATTCATTCCACTACTTCAACAGAATATTTTCTGAAAGTGTGAATCTTTTATGTTGAAAATATGTTTTCCTGTGTATAAAATACAAGTCAAAATTCTATTTCTTCTATCGTGCTTTATGCATGCATCCATAAAAATGCAACACACACACACAAATAAGTCACTTCTACTCAAGTACTATCAAATTTGATAATGTAATAAAAATAATTCAAAAAGCAATGAAACATAAAACGCCTAGATATCAAGTTAAGAACTCTGCAAAATAAATTGGGAGTAAATTTTTTTTTTCCTTGATTTTATTCCCACTTTTTTTTTTTTATTGTGGGTAAAAATCAAATTTTTCACAATACATACCAATATTTGTACAGTGATATATAAATATATGCATATATGGGCATTTGCTTGCAAAAATGTTATATATATATATATATAAAGGTGCTTAGATTACCTAAATATTACACGGAAACTACAGGGATTCCCATGTTCCCCACCTCCCACACCTCCCACCACATCCCACACAAACATCTCCCACAAGTGTGGCCCATCACCCTCAATGGACGTACACATCCTGGGACCTTGCCATCAACCATAGACCACAGTTCACATCGTAGACCACACTCTCTCCCACACAGTTTTTTATTTATTTATTTATTTTTTTTTTTATTGTGGGTAAAAATCAAAATTTTCACAATACATACCAACATTTACAAAATGATATATAAATATATATATGTGCATTTGCTTACAAAAATGTTATTTATATATATATATAAATATATTTTAAGAGGTGCTTAGATTACCCAAAATATTACACAGAACCCACTGGGATTCCCATGTTGCCCACCTCCCACACCTCCCACCACATCCCACACAAACATCTCCCACAAGTGTGGCCCACCACCCTCAATTGACTTACACATCCTGGGGCCTTGCCACCAACCATAGACCCCTCAGGATTAGGGGAAGAACTATGGACTAGAGTGGACTTGATGGTATTCTGTTGTACATATATGGTGATTCTAGCAATGGAAGAAATTATAACAATTAGGTGGAGTCAGCGGCCACTTGAACTTTTGGGGCAGGGAGGGGACGAACAGTTGAAATGCAGGGGCTTCTTTGGGATTTGGAGGTTGTCCTGAGTACTGTTGTGGCGACGGATGAGGCCATTTTAAATCAGCACACAGTTCTGAATGGTGTGTGCTGATTTAAAATGGCCTACATCCGTCGCCACAACGGCACTCTGGACAACCCATTGGGAGTAAATTAAGAAAAACAATGTTATTTGGGTATAAGGTCTAATTCCATGCAGATATAAACAACATTCCCAGAAGAGAAGATAGAATTTTCTCCAAAGCTATCCATATATTCAGTGCATTTCCAGTTAAAACTGTAACATGAATTATTCCTAAACTTCCATATGCTTCCAGAACAGAAAATTTGAAAACAAAGATATTTGAAATAAGGATATTTTCATTATTAGATATGGATGCAACTATAAAATTATAGTAATTGATACAGTATGGTAATCATTCAGGTATATACAAAGTTAGGATTAAGGATATTAACACTTCAAAAACAGCCATTTATATTGCTTATGCTATTGGAGATATTTTTTTTTTTTTTTTTTTTTTAAAGATTTTATTTATTTATTCATTTATCCCCCCCTTGCTGCTTGTGCTCACTGGGTCAGCTAACCACGCCGTGCGGGCGGGCTTGCCTTCACCAGGAGGCCCCGGGAACCCAACCCGGGGCCTCCCATATGGTAAACGGGAGCCCTACTGATTGAGCCACAGCCGCTTCCCTATTGGAGATATTTTAAAATCAGTATGATAATATTGTGTCAATAACTGGTACTGGGTTAACTGACTGCTTTTTTGAAAGAGATGAAAAACAGATACCCTTAGTGTAAAAATATAAAAGCAGAATCACAAGAATTGAACTCCCTAAATTATGATCTCAGACAATTCACTTACTACTGTCATGACATTGGACAAATTACTAGAACACTTAAAAAATAAAATTACAAACGAAAAATTACAATAATTAATAATAGCTAAATAGATAAGTTTAGCATGATTTATATATTTGTTTAGCCAACTGATAACTCAGAAGAGAATATCCAAACTGAATCATGGTATGTCATAAATATGAAAAATGTAGAAAAGGGTGCAAGGTCCATATGGAATATGAGCTGTATATTGGAGTCTCAAAAGGAGAATATCAGTGGAAGGGCACAGAAACAACTTCTGAAAATAATGATCAATAATATTTCAAAAGTTAAAAAAATACATTGAGCCATAGGATAGTGTAATAACATCTTTAAATTATGAAAAACAAATAACTGCCATCTATAATTTTATACCCAGAAAAAGTATCCTTCCAAAATGAAGATTAAATAATGACATTTTCAGAAAACTGAAACTGACCCTCAGCAAAGGCATCCAATATTATAAGACTTTATTACTGTCATTTGGATAATAGTTGAGGAAACTTAGGACATCTAGGTGAAAAACAACAACAAAATATTTAAGGTGAAGCTATTAGAACTTGAAATATTTAATAGAATTTTAAAAGCAAAGTCTATTTACTCTGTTATCACAGGTCATATAAATGAAACTGATGAATAACAGTTATGGAGGAGACAATACAGGTTGCTACAAGGAAAAACTTTCTATTACTTTTAGTTGTTTAAAATAATCATGTCATGAAAGTTAGTGAGTTAACATATCCTAAACAGTAATATCATAGTCTTTAAGAAGATTGAACACAAATGAATCCTTCCTAAAACCATCCAATCAAAGTCAATTTGTTGTGGCTACTATTTCATATTGATTATATGTTTATTACCACATTTTAACAAAATATATAAATGTTGTTGTATTTTGTTCTCAGATTAGATGCTGATATTCTTGAAAATATCTTGTTCTTCATTCATAATTCTATTCCCAAATTCTAGTATTGAACTTGGCACATACTGGAAACTAAATAAATACATGCTGAATGAAGGAATGAATGAATCAATACTAATATACCAAATGTTTTGCATCAAATTGATTTTTGACTAAACTCTATTACACTATTACTGAGAAGATAAGATTATATGTTACTATGGATATTATTTATTGAATAAAATATAAAGCAAAATACATTTAAAAATAGCAAAGCTAGTAAAAAGTGAAGACATTTGAAATAAAAATGGTTCATAAGGGATTAGCTAGAAAGGAAGACATATAGGGAGCAGTTTTGCCCTAATTTCTAAAAATCTGTTTGCATTAGGCATTTTCTCCATTAGCACTTTCATGGATTTGGAAAATAGATAAATATTAAGATTTGACACAAAAGTGATATGTGTTCTTAAAGGGTCTAAATTACAAATGGATCTGATGAGTTCATTCTCACAAACACACTCATTGGAATCTAAATTTAGATTTCAGAATGAATCACTACTTAATCATAACAGGGAATCAATAAATAATATCGATTATATTAGACTCAATCTAAAAAGTAATAAAAGCAGCAGCATAGAAGCATGTTTAAATAAGTAATAAAATAACCAAGAAATAGTACACAAATAACACAAGAATTGGCAAGGATAAAATACATCCCTACAAGGACGCTGTGTAATCTTTCTTTATTTTCAAGACTCTTTCACTAAACTGGGGCACTTCAAACTTGCTTGATAAAACCTAATAAGATCGAAACTTCATGTGGAAAGGCTTCTGGCATCTTTCATTAAGCAGTGAGAAGTTTACTTTTACATGGCATCTGTCTCTGCCATTTTTAGAGGAAACACTACAATGAGGAAGAGCTAAATATTCCTCAAGATGATTTCACAAAGAAATCAAACTTTCAACTGAACTCAAAGAAATTGATAAAAAGTGTGACTAAAAATGAAAGTATGTCATATTTACATTATCTTCTCTTAAAAATAAGCATTTGCATTTAGTTACTACAAACTATAGCCATACGTGTGTGTGTGTGTGTGTGTGTGTGTGTATAACTCTCATCAGTAACAATAGTGAGTTGTGACAGTGATCCTTAAAAGAGAAGGGGGATTTTGAGAAAGTCCCACAGGTGGTGTGGATACCCTCTCTCCAGCATTTCCCAAGCTTTGCTCTTAATAACAATCACCTTGGGACTCTTAAAAACTTAACTGGCCTAATACCTAGATGATCCCCTCCTCTGGGAATTCTAATTAAGAGGATCTGGGATGGGTACTGGGAATTTTATTTTTACCAAACACTCTAAGTGATTCTTATCATCAATCCAGCCCAGCCTGTCCACTCCCCTCACCCTCCACAGCGAGGTTAGTTCCTGCAAACCAGAAGGACAACCCTGGGCCAGAGGAGGTAGAGAAGACAGCCTGTCATCCCAAGACAGACTCAGGCCTCCTGATGGTCCTTCACTATATCTAGTTTTTTTCCTCTCTTCCCAGAAGACATGGTATGGCAGGCATGTTTTTAATCTGGCCTCAAATTATCTCCAATTTTCTAATTAAAAAAAAAACACCACTGAAACAATAAAATATGTTTCAAGAATGATGGTTAAAGGGAAAATTTACTTTCTGCAAATGTTCACATTCAATTTCTGTATTCATCAAAAACTGAGGAGAATTATAATAACCAGATTGGCCCTGTTTCCCCGAAAGTTTACGAGTTCTAAAAATGATGAGTTTCTATCACTGGATTAATAAGGATTATTAGATTGTAAAAAAACAAATGTCTTCAGCCAATCCTGGGCCTGCTCTGTAATAAGCAGTGGGAATACAATAAACTGCAAGCAAGAAACAGCTTCTGCCCCTAAGGTGCCTGCAGTCTCCAGGGAACACTTACAAGTAAACAGGAAATACAGTGGGATTGAGACCCAAAGGAGAGGTGGGTAGAAAAAAAAATAAGCATTTGAATTTAGTTAAATTTAGTTAAATTCAGTTTAGTTAAAACTGTTGTCTTTTTCTTGGTTTGAAATAATTAAATTACTATTTTAAATAAGTGCTTAAAATTAGAATATAAAGGCCACATTTTAAAGCCCAAAATAAATAAAATCTGAAGCCCCAATTCTATATTTATCGGACTAAAAATCACATCTGTAATTATTTTTAAAATATACTGAAGCACAACATATCAAAAGAAAGTGTCAGCAAACACTTGTCCATCACAAAAGAATGTTTTCCTTTCCAAACCACAGTCAATTGTAATTGAAGAAAACTTAGTATTATTATTAACTGCTTTTTTCTTAGTCATTTTCCTATCTGTCCATCAAAGGAAGAAAAACCCTGTGTATACAACTGAAACTAACAAATAGGTAAGGCCTCTGACCTTGCCAAGCATTGATATCTCTGTCTATCATTTGTCATTTGATCTGAGGCTGTCAACAAACAGATGTCTCCTATAGCCTAAGGCGTACTCAGAGTTACTAGGGCAGCTGTTGCTATGACATTTGATGAAGGTATGGAAAGTGAAGATAATGTGTTTTGTAGGTCCATTCGCATTAAGTGCTTGACAGTGTAAAATTGAAACGATGAATTCCCTGATAATTTGTTAATGCCCATTTTTAAAAATGCCTTTAGTTAAATGTGATTTCCTGTGCCAAACATATTTTTCCCGTTCAAGTGTTTCCTAAGATAATTTACAAAGAAGTGATCTCTGTCTGGAATATGCTTCTTTTAAATGTCTGAACTCTAAATATTATTTGCATGAGAGTATATAATTTTTAGCATTCTTCTTTAAAGGCAAATGTATCCTAACTACAATACGCAACCTGTCATAATGCATTTATAAACAAAATAGGAGGAATTTATTGTGCTAACATTAGCAGAGAGATTTTAATATGCTTTAGAGCACTTATATGTGTTAAAGTTTTTTTGGTTTTAATGTGTGAGTCCAAGCACCACAGACTCTGGGTGTGCACTCTTCAATAAGAAGTGGCGATGTTATTTGCTACTTTTGTTTTTCAATTATTCCGTTATTAAAGTTTTCCTTCTGCTTTACTTATACTGACACCAAATTTACCTAAATGGGCAGTTTCAAAATGTGCTTCAAGAGAAGAAATATTAAATGTTCCTTTAAATTCATAAGAATTATTTTTACAAAGGCAATGGAAAAGGCAGCTTGATTTTAAGAGTGATTTTCTTTATATATTCTTTTGAATATAGTAAACTTTATTTTTACTTCACTTATCACTTTTTAATTTCATATGTTCATGTGAATGATTGAAATTGATTCTAATTAAGCTCAGAAAAAATGGCCATAATAATTATTTTAAATTGTAGTACTATGATTATATTTAAAATATTTCTCCAAAACATTTGATAATGAAAAATATGTGGAATTTGAAACCAAGCAGACATGACCCTAGTACTTTGATAATTAAAAATTACCAATTAAAAAAAAATCTTGGGAGCAAATACACATAAAATTAGAAGGCATATTTTTACATGGAAGCATTTGACACTCTTTAATAAGCTTAGTGTTTTAAATGTTAGGCCATGTTCATATTTTCCTTGAAATAAAGAGGAAAATTTTATTGGTAAACTTGTCAGTCATTATAAAATTTAATAGGAAAAATAGAATTAAAGAGTGCAAATATTTTGGCATGGAAGGCATTTTTAACTTCTAATGGGACTTTAAAGGGTATACATAAAAATGCTCAATTATATCCATAGATTTTATTGACTCTCCAGCCAAGGCTGCTAAGAATGCAGTCTCATAAAGTTGAGTGCACATTACATTAACAATGTCTTTAAAACATTTTGATTCAGTAATGAAGGAATGAAAAGATGGAAAGAAGAAGGTTAATCAGGACAGATTTGGCTAGAAATAGTCTTATTTTAGAGGTGTGAGTTATTAAAATTTTGTACTAGCTTCTATGGAAAATAATTTTGATCCTGTATGGTTGGCACTGAATTCATGTCTGTTATGATAGGGCACAGTTGATTCCAAACAGCATTTACAATGTTTAGTGAAGTAGACATTATATGACTCTTGATGTAATAAGCACAGAGAAAATGATAATCAACAACATGGAAGAAAAATTTAATGGATAAGCATAAGGAAAATAATTATTGATGAATAAAATGCTCCAGAAAATCTCTTGTTGAGAAGTAATATAAAATTTTAAAAAATGACACAACAAAAATCTTGATTTTAGATTAAGTTGGTAAGTTGGTTAGTCATCTTAATCAAGCAAATTAAGGGATCATTCATTTAAAAAGTAAAATAGTAGGCTATTTGACATGCTCTGTAATTATGTTGGACATATTGCTTTCAATAAACATTAAAGGACAAATTAGCATTAGTTGTGTCAACTACATTTCTAAATTTGCTTTATCAAGCTTATAATTAAAATCCTAAATTATTACTGCAGCAAATTAACAGTTTTAATGTAATTCCAACACTGTAAACATCAGCATCTAGTTGTTTTTAAAATGGATTGTCTAATGCAAATTTAGACAATATTTACCTAAGTAAACAGCCTTTTCCGTGGTCTCAAGAAAAAAC
Organism: Tolypeutes matacus; assembly: GCA_026826555.1. NCBI lineage: Eukaryota > Metazoa > Chordata > Mammalia > Cingulata > Chlamyphoridae > Tolypeutes > Tolypeutes matacus. The sequence continues at coordinate 1,058,346 of JAKSZT010054334.1, forward strand.
TGTATGCGGCAGATTACTCCATTATAAGTCTTTTCTCAGACAAGTAAAAATAATTTGGCTCACAACAAAATCAATGCAGTCATTAATAGATTATTGATGTCTGTCTTACCTAAAATATTGAGAATTGTTTAAATTCTTACAACTTTCATAAAGTAAAAGAGCCTCTTTTGTCTACGGGTAGAATGGTGAGTGCTATGACGCTGCTATGAGTGAGTGAGTCCTTGAACCAGAAGGTGAATCTAGCTGTCGCCCCAGCATTCACATTCCAACAAGGTTTAGAAACTTTCATTGAACATGGTCTTATTTAATCCTTACAACTCTCTAAATGTTTTTTTTTTTTTAATTATGTCATCTTATGTTATAACCCAGGAGATCGACCACACTCAGACTTTAACCACTTTTATGAAGTTTATTGAGCTAAGCCCGCCGGTGTCTGCAGCACCTCTCATGCAGGAGAGAACTGCAGCACCCAGGTTTTAAAATGGCTTCTTTTTATAAGGGGCTGCTGTCGCAGTTTGCAAGCAAGCAGGATAAACAGAAGCAGATTTTGGCAGTTAGCTAGCGTTTGCACAGAATGCCTTGATAGCCTGGGGCACAGCTGCAGGGTTGAGATGTCCTTGCAGGATTGTTCAAAGGAGGGGAGGTTGTATGCTTTTCAGATAAGACACTTAGGAGACAGTGGGAAACTTTTTTTTTCTATGTTACTCTGGTTGCCATGAAGGCCTATGGGTAGGCTAATTTAGGGTTCAACATTCCCCACTTCTCTTCTTAGTGGGTCAAATCATTGACTCATCATAGTGGTCTCCAGTCGTTGGCAGGTGTCGGTAGGGTTGGGCTAATACCATTAGTTTGACCAATTGGACTTTGCCCTTGACAAAAGCTACAAGCCTATTGATAATGATAGGTCCGCAAGTGAGACCCAAAAGTAACAGTAGGAGAGGGCCTACTAGGGCTGAAATTAAAGTAGTCAGCCATGGAGACCAATTGAAAAGGTTCTGAAACCAAGACTCAGAGGATTGTTCTTTTAGATCCCTCTCTCTGAGTCTCTTTTGTAGTTCTTGCATTGATTGTTTAATAATTTTTGAATGGTTTACATAAAAACAGCAGGCTTCTCCGAGGGTGGCACATAAGCCACCCTGTTTCAGAAACAGTAAATCTAGTCCTCTTCTGTTCTGTATAGCTACTTTTGCTAAGGAGTTAACTTGTTTTTTAAGATATTGTACTTGGGTTTGAAGGAGAGCGACATCAGCAGAGAAAGTAGCTGAAAGTTTTCTAATACTAATGTTAGAGGTAATCATGGCCCCAGCTCCTATGGCTGCTGAACCTGCAATCCCTAAGGTGGCTAAGATAGGGATTAGAATTGGAGTCCTTTTTTGTAGTCTAAAATGTTGATCTTGAGCTAGGAAGTGGGCAGTACATGAGGGTCCAGCATATAGGTAAACCTGGGGAATGATATAAACACCAATACATAGGTCAGAAGCATTATTAGGGGCAATACAGTGGGTGATACCAGATGAGCAGGCAACCCAGGTACCATTGGGGGTGATTAAAGTCCAAGTGGATCCTGAAGCAGTAAGGGGGACAGTGTTCAGGCAATTGTCTTTATAAGGTGAGTTGTCTATGGAGTAGTTGTCGCTGGTGAAACAGATACCTTGTCCTTGGAGATCGCTGAGGGTGAGTTTTTTTTTGATGAGAACAATCAGACAGGATACCAGTCCCAAAGTTGTCGGCATCGGTGTAGGAGACGTTCCGGGGGGCCATTTCTCCCATCAGGTTGGCACCAATCCCCATGTAGTATGATGGTGCCGGATCGACGCAGAGCCAACACTCAGTGGAGATGGCTGGCTTTGAGTTGGTGATGGTCTTCAAATCTTTTGCCCAGTGAAGCGCCTGGGTCAGAGCAATTAGTTCTGCTTTCTGGGCAGAGGTTCCTTGGGGCAAGGCCTGTGACCAGAGTACTTGATTTTCCATGGTCACTGCTGCGCCTGCATATCTCAGTCCATCTTTCAGATAACTGCTTCCATCAGTATAAAGCTCGTAGTCTGGGTTTTCTAGGGGAGTGTCCCGGAGGTCAGGTTTAGATCCAGTGATAGTCTCTAAAATGTCCAGGCAATCATGGACAATTTCTCCATATTTAGAATCTAGCAACAGAGTAGCTGGGTTGAGAGCCATGGACTTAGAGAAAGTGACTTGAGGGGGATTTAGTAGCAGCACCTGATATTGAGTAAGACGCACATTCAAAATCTAATGGTCAGGTGGGGATCTAAGGAGGGCCTCAGTGGTGTGGCCCCTGATAATCTGCAAGTTCTGGCCCAAGGTCAATTTTTGTGCCCCCTTGACAAGAAGGGCAGTCGCAGCTATCGCTCTCATGCATGATGGCCATCCTGCAGCTACAGGGTCTAGTTGCTTGGAGAGATAGGCCACTGGGCATTTTCAAGGCCCTAAGGTTTGAGTGAGGACCCCTTTGGCAATCCCCTTCTTTTCAGCTACAAACAGCTGAAAAGGTTTCGTGATGTCGGGTAGGGCTAAGGCAGGGGCTGAGGCTAAGGCTTGCTTGAGGGCTATAAAGGCCTGTTCTTCCTCCCAAGTCCAATGAAAGTTAGGGTTCTTTCCGCCTGTGCAGGCGGATAAGGGTTTTGCAATTTTAGCAAACCCGAGTATCCAAAGCCTGAAGTAGCCTACCGCCCCTAGGAATTTCCGTACCTGGTGCTTGGTGGTTGGAGTTGGGATATTCAGGATAGCTTCTATCCGTCCCAGAGATAGGGTCCTCTTACCTTCTTCCAGATGGTAGCCCAAATATGTGGCTTTTCACACGCAGATTTGAGCCTTTTTCATGGACACCCGGTAGTCGAGGCGTGCTAGTTCAGAGAGCAGTTCTTTGGTGGCAATTAGGCAATCCTCTTCTGATGCTGCTGCAAGAAGAAGGTCATCTACATATTGCAAAAGAGGTACCTGAGGGTGGGATTCCCTGAATCCCAGGAGGTCTCGGCTCAGGGCTTCATCAAAGATGGTTGGAGAATTCTTAAATCCTTGTGGGAGTCTAGTCCAGGTTAGTTGGCCTGAAAATCCCCTTCGGGGTCCGTCCACTCAAAGGTGAAGATGGGTTGGCTCTGAGGGGCCAATGGTAAGGTGAAGAAGGCATCTTTCAGGTCCAGTACAGAATAGAAAGTCCATCCTGGAGGCAGAGAGCTCAGAAGGGTATAAGGGTTACGTACAGTGGGGTGAATGGTTTCAACCCTACTATTGACTTCTTTTAGGTTTTGTACTGGTCTATAATCTTCGGTCCCTAGATTTCTTACTGGTAAAAAGGTATACTGATTGGCAGGGAGTCAGTATCCCCACTTCTCTTAATCTCTTGATATGTTTCGCTATGCCTTCCCTTGCCTTCTGAGGTATGGGGTATTGCTTGACTTGTATGGGGAGAGCAGTACTCATGAGTTGCACAATGATAGGAGGTTGATGCAAAGCCAATCCTGGCGGGTTGCTCTCTGCCCAGACCCCGGGGATTTTAGTAAGTAGTTCCTGGATATAGCTTTCTCCTATAGCCCCCTTGGGCTCTTGTTCAAATAGAATATATTCTTCAGAGATAGGGACAGTTAACATAATTGATTGAGGGAGCTGATCTCCCAATTGCAAAATTGTTTCCCCATCTTTAAAGGAGATGATTGCCTTTAATTTCTGCAGCAAGTTTCGGCCTAAGAGGGGGTATGAGCATTCTGGCATTACTAAGAAGGAATGGGTAATAGTACCCTTTCCTAATTTAGTAATTTGGGCTTGAGTCCAGGGGTAAGATTTAGGTTTTCCTGTGGCCCCTATAATAGAAGTCTTCTGGGATGAAAGTTCCCCAGTTGTCTCTTGGAGAACTGAAAAGGTGGCCCCCGTTTCTACTAGGAATTCAGTTGGCTTCCCTTCGACTGTTAACTTTATCATGGGTTCCTGGGGGCCAAGCGTGAAGGAACCCTGACCCCCTCAATCTTCAGTTTCTACTAAGAGGCGGGCCGGTTCCTTAGGTTCCTGAGCCCTTCTGCCTATCAACTTAGGACAATCTTTTTTCCAGTGCCCCATCCCCTTGCAAAAGGCACATTGGTTCTTCTTTAGGTCTCCTCTCTCCGGCCGTCCCTTGGAGGGATGGGGTTTCCGGGTTGGTGCTGCCAGCAAGATTCGTGAGAGCTGCTTGGTCTGCTCCCGAATAGGATCTTCTCTATTTTGGAAAACTTTCTGAGCTATTTCTACCAATTCACTTCTGGCTTTTCCTTCAAACCCTTCTTGCTTTTGAAATTTTTTTTCTAATATCTGGGGCCGACTGAGAGACGAACGCCATGTTTACCATTCGTCTGTTATTTTCATCTTCTGGGTCTAAGGGGGTGTACATTCGATATGCCTCCAATAATCTCTCTAAGAAAGCAGCCGGGGACTCATTCTTATCTTGCATGACTGCACTAACCTTAGTTAAACTAGTAGGCTTTTTAGCTGCAGCCCTTAGACCCCTAAGTAGAGACTGGCGATAGTGGCGCAAGGCTGTCATCCCTGCATCAGTGTTAGGGTTCCAGCGAGGAGGACTCGAAGGGAGTAATTCCTCTAATTCATCCCTCCTAGTCTGGGAGTCCCCCTCATTGTCCCCCAAGATAATCTTAGCAGCCTCCCAATGGAGTCTCTCTCTCTCCTCAGAAGTGAACAAAGTTTGTAAAATCTGTTGACAATCATCCCAGGTAGGCTGATGAGTGTAGAAAATAGTTTCTAAAAGCGAAATCAGCCTCTGGGGGTTCTCTGAAAAAGGAGGGTTCTGGTGTTTCCAATTATAGAGATCAGAGGTGGAAAATGGGACATAAATCATTTGAGTATGGCCCGGAGGCGCCCCTGGTTAAGGAGGAACTTCCCTGTGTGGCAACAGGGGCACTGAAGAATCAGGCCCTGGTGGAGGGGGCTGATAGGGAGTTCCCCCTCTCGTGTGGGGAGGACTCTGGACTTCCCCTTGGGGCGAGCGTTCTGGGGCCTGTTACTGCGAGGGAGTTCTTGGGCAAGGCAGGGGGTCAAATAAGCTTCAGCTATATCATCAGTTTCCCCCGGCAGAACAGGATATAAACGGGGTTTCTGTTTTTCTGGTTTCTTATCTTTCTTTTCTTCCGGGGGTTCCCATGCCTCTCGAGGTTTCGGGGCAGTTACTAAAATGTTTTTTTTTGCCTACCCTTGCATACATATCCCCGTTCCTTGGTTTTTGGCATTTCTGGATATATTCTACTTTATCATGCACAATATCAATCTAAACATCTATATAAACCCTCTGGTCGGGGTGGGGAACCCCATAAACAACAGACCATACAGCAAACAACAGAGATAAATCAAATGAGCCTTCCGAAGGCCAATCTATTCGGAAGGCTGGCCGTTCAAGTTCACAGAGGGTCCGTAGGAAGCCTGGATCTGCTGGCTTCCCATAGTCACAGGATCTCTTAAAGAAATCAGAATAATTAGCAAGAATGCATTCAAGAGGAGTCCACGGAGTGGATTTTCCTTGTCCCATCCTGTCAAGGTTGAAACAGTTAAAACACCAAGAAACACTGAACATAGACAGACAAACGAACAAAACACTGGAGACTAGTCTCACTCCCACTCACACAGCCAAATACCAAAGTGAAACCTAACGGTTTCCAAAATCAGGAGAGGGCGTCCCGTCCCTGATTCGGGGTGTGCAGTACTGCGGCGTCCCGCCTGCAACAGCCCCCACAAATGCTCCGGAGCCAACACAAAAGGGAGAATCCCTTACCAAATTCCTCGAGGCCACTGTCCTAGTCCAAATCCGATCACGAATTAAAAGCAAAGGCGAGGAAGTGGAGGCACTTCCCGCTTAGTCTGAGGAGGTCGACCCCAATTAAGGGGGACCTCGCGGTTGATCCCGCTGGGGCCTCCAAATGTTATAACCCAGTAGATCGACCACACTCAGACTTTAACCACTTTTATGAAGTTTATTGAGCTAAGCCCGCCGGTGTCTGCAGCACCTCTCATGCAGGAGAGAACTGCAGCACCCAGGTTTTAAAATGGCTTCTTTTTATAGGGGGCTGCTGTCGCAGTTTGCAAGCAAGCAGGATAAACAGAAGCAGATTTTGGCAGTTAGCTAGCGTTTGCACAGAATGCCTTGATAGCCTGGGGCACAGCTGCAGGGTTGAGATGTCCTTGCAGGATTGTTCAAAGGAGGGGAGGTTGTATGCTTGTCTGTCCTTGCGAGATTGTTCAAGGGAGGGGAGGTTGTGTGCTTTTCAGATAAGACACTTAGGAGACAGTGGGAAACTTTTTTTTTCTATGTTACTCTGGTTGCCATGAATGCCTATGGGTAGGCTAATTTAAGGTTCAACACTTACAGGAAAATAAATTTAGAACATTTATTGCATGCTTGGAATTTTGTCAAATTTAGCTTGAGGCTATCAGTTTTAAATTTATTGATGCAAATTGATGTTTGTGGGTGTTTATTTTTATTCCTTTGCTTCCTACTGAAGCAGGTTAGTAAAATAAGGAATCAAGAGATGGATCTGGAACCTGGCAAGAAGTCCATGTGGATATCGATACCAAGATGTCTGCTGGAAGACCCTCAGGAGATTTCTGCTATCCAGAATGAGATTTCCTCTGGAAACCAAGAGAAGCCCTGGATATTCTCTAGGGGCCTTATAATTGGGCCCTTCTGGGGGATTGATGGGTGGGGTAATCATAATTAAAACAGCAAACAGCTGGGACTCCTCCCATGATATTAGCAAAGGGGCAGAATAATTAATGGTTTAAAAACAAGTGTAAAAGTCTTTATCACTCTTCAGCCCCTTCCTCTTTACCTGGGACCTATGATCTGTTATTTTCTCCCATTTCTCCTCCCTCCCTCCCTTAACAAATTACTGGCCTAATCAACGTGATGTGCTCTTGAAATTGATATCTGCAGCATAGTCAGGAACCTAGACAAAATCCGGTAACACTACTGTATGTCTCCTTCTAGGTGAATTGTTTTAGATTGAACAAAGACACACTGCAATTAAAGAATGTAATCACAAAGAGCAAGGCATGATTCAACCAAACTGATAATATGGAATTTTGTATACTTAAATTCCCACTTTATCAGTTATATAATTAATGAAGATCTGATTGTGAAATAAATAAACTAAGACTTATGTATAGGGTAGTGTTTTCTTTGTGGAAAAAAAAGTAAAAATGAAACTAAATATTTGTAAGTTTTGGATAAATAGGTATTGGTGATAGTTTCATGAATCAAAAGTAGTATGGAAATTATGCACTATCGTTATTATTTACCATTGTTATTTGCTCAGATTATTTTATTCAAAGAAGAATTTAAATTTCCAAGGTACATTTACACTACACTATAATCGTGGTTATAATAATCTAAGTATAGATAAGCAGTAGTTTGTTTGCACTTTTTTCAATTTATAGTTTAAGAGCAGAAAAAATATCTTTACCAACTTATGAATCACTCAGAATTCTGAAAGTTAAGTTTGCAATTTTGTTCTCATTTATAATTGCCAAATTATAGTTATAAATAATATAATGATTATGTAGTGCATATATACGCAAATATATATACTCATCAATCTCTTTCTAAACCTTCTTAGTTATCTCTTTTCTCTATTTATTGAGCTGAAACTATTTTCATTTCCTTATTAATTACCCCACCATCACCCAGACAGTAACTTAGGCAGTAAATAATTATTTGTTTGAAAGTGGAGATGATGATGATTATGATGACAATGATGAAGATGATTATGATGATGAAGCCTCCTACCTTATTCATTTTCAAGGATTTTGATAAGTATAAAAAGAGAAAAAACGTGAAAGAACTGCAAAAATGTTACAAATGTCATTTATTACTTATTAAAAGCTAAAGTTAGTCTTTTAAAAATATTCTTAGAGAGTCACTAGCATGGGAAACTCAGCTGTAATAACCCCAAGATACATTATTCTAGCAAGAAATTTTGAAATCAAATCTTTTTTAATACCAGCTACAACATGTACCTGTATATTTGTTTAAAATATTTTATACTTTTTGTTAGCTTAATGCCTAGAAAGAAGGCTGCTGGTTTATTTCTCTTTTCTTCAAATAAACTAAAAAACCTGGAAAAATATTTGTGCTGCACATTCTTCCCTATAATCACTCAAACTCAAGTCATGAAAAACCAAAGCGCTGTATAGCATACTCTAACCATGGGCAGAAATATTATAATGGTTCTTCTTTTTTTCCCTTTTTTAATTTCTCAAGGTATTTTGACTCCATGATCCAATCTTATTCTAGCCATTTTGCAATTGAGAGTTGACAAGTGCCAGATCATTTTATTTCTGCCTGCTTCAAAACACAACCTCTCATTTGGTGGGTTAATTATCTAAAAATGAGAGTTCTCTGCTGAGCCTCAATTCCATAGATTCTATAATACATATTTTTTTAGTAAGTTTTTTTTGACCTTCCAGTACACTTCTTACATTTTCAAAATTTGTTGATATGCCTTTATTCTCACATTGGAAACTTCTCTAAGACAACCTAAATCCTGCATAATGGGAAATTTTAATCATTCAATATGAACTCTTCAAGGAAATTATGTCGTCCTGTATCTTGCAGATTCTCTTCCATAGGATGTTTCACTGGTTCAATTTAGCCAGCATGTATACTTTCTAGCAACTTTGGTTATTACTTCATGACTATATCACCCAAATGAAGTACATACACAAAGTCTTTACAGTCCATTTTTCTTTACTGGTTTGTTCTTTTAATTTAGTTTAATTTAATTTAGTTTAGTTTCATTTGGTTTAGTATAGTTTTGTCCCCTTACTCCCAAATAATTCACTCCTCTTCCCCAGGGCAACCTCTTATCCTATATCTATACAGATAAAGACACAGAAAATCTAATAATTCAAAGGTTATATTTAATTATTTTCCTGTTAGCCTTTCATGTGTCAATGACACAGAAAATCTAATAATTCAAAGATTATATTTAATTATTTTCCTGTTAGCCTTTCATATTTGCAGAGAAATTTTAGTTTCCTCTTTTCCCATAGGAACCATCCCTTGCTACTAAGGAGTTGACAGACCAACATGAATATTTTTTTATCTCCATACATCTATGAGGAACAGGAACACTAACATAAGCAGATTATACAAAAGTACTATGAAATTTAGTTTAAATGTACAAACTCATTTTTGGTTACAGAGATTAAAACGGTGTTAGAAGGCATGGATTCAAATTCTGTGTCTGCCATTGACTATGTGACAGTAACATTTACCTCTTTGTCTTAATTCCACTCACAATCTATATTTCAAACTATGGTTGCCCTCTATTTGACTTACCACTTGCTATCCTCTATCCCGCACTCTTGACATGGCATGCTGGACTATGGCACAGAATTTATGCCATTCTCCTCATTATAGATTTAAGGACTTTCTGATGCCCTTGGTTTCCAGACCAACATGCTTCCAGATAAGTCAAGGTATTTTCTCTTAATTGCTAATTTTAAAAAAGCCTTAAGTACCTGTCAAAAGTATAAATCAGGAAGGTGATAGCTAAAATGAAGCTAGACACACTGTTGACATCACTAACAATTTTCTGGATACTGCAATAGCAATGAACTAAGAATGACAGAAAGATGATAACGGAATTTTGTTGACTGATAGGCTTTCTTGATCAAGAAATAGCCATAAAGACCAAGATGAAAATCAGAAATTCCAACCAAAGACACTATTGCTTATATTGAGTTGAATATAATAATTTAAATACTCACATCATAAAAGACCTACAACTACATACCATTAAAAACATATTTATGAGAACACAGTTTTTAAGAGAAGTTATTTTTAATTAACTCATTAGTCCGGTCATCAGCTTCATTATGGAGATTTATAAAAGAGTAAATGAAAGTGTGGAGACTATAAGGGGTATTTAAAAGTGTGTTAGACTGATAGCCAAGATACAAAACAAACAAATAAACAACAATAAAAAAGCAAGCAGCAAATTTTAAAGTGGATTTAAATAAATTATTTACATATTCAATTTTTATTCTCTTACCTTTTGTGTTAGAAAACCCTAATTGGATAAAATATAAATATGAAAATGTCAGCCTTAAAAAAGAAGTTAAATAAATGGAAGGGCTTTTTGATGATCAATACAAATTTTTTAACCATGAATTTATTTTTGGATAACAATACAAGTCCTCTGAGTATTGGATTCATGGCGTTCAAGGATGAGCAACAGTATTTTGCAAGTTTCATTTGGCTCATTCTTTTGCCATTAGAAATTTTTATGTTGAACTATAACTGGAAATATAATTTAATGTTCCCTTTAAATCAGGTATTCATTTTCCATTTATGTTAAACTGACAAAAATCATATTCTATTTGATATGCATGTTAGGCTTCAAAGAGAGAATATTTTTAAAACATGAAGTGATGAAGCATAAAATCGTACCATTATGCTTCCTAAATGCACAGATTCACATTAGATATATATTATTCCTAAATTCAGTATTGATGTTGATATCAATTTTCTTCACCAACTGTGAAAAGCAGTTTCAGAAATTTAATATTTTTCAAGGGGTACTTGAACTCTTCAGTACTTCATTCAATGAAACATTATATCCATTTTTCATCCTAGGAAATTCTATTTGTCCCTGTTTGCAGTGATATAAGATAGAAGAAATTTTATTTTCAGTTATTTCTACTATAAAATTTTGGAATCTGTCTTATGACTTTTATTGGATTTCTTTAGGAATATAAAACAGAAATATACCATATTTTTGTGGGGAGGAGGTGTGAGCTCAAAACCAGCCATTAAAATATGGAAACTTTGATAATGTTATCACGAGATCAAATTTCTTAATATCTTTTAAAAGAACCATTCATTATCTCAAAGCTTTGCTTATGAGGTAATACTGTCAAAGATAACATTTTTGTTGTATTTGGCTTTATTATAAGTATATAATAAAATATCAGAAATAATGCATCTGTCATATGTCTGTAATACCAGAATGCAACAACCTCATATCCCCAGTCCAGTATGGTGATCACCTTCTACGGCACAACGAAAAACTGTCTGATATTTGACCTCAATTCCTGGGGAAGCAACCTCTGAACGTTTGGAATTTCCTGTGATACGAGTGTCTTTATTGTTCATGGTGAACCTAGGACCATACCTGATAGTTTATTTGTTGATAAGTTGACAGGGAGGGCCTAACCACACTTGCAGCCTTAAGGTAGAGGTTGATCCCACTAGAAAGATCAATCACGTGGAAGGGAGGGGGAAAAGATAGAGCTCAACCAAAATGGGCATTGATTGAATCAATCCTGTTTATGTAAATGAGACTCCATATAAACTTTGAACACTCAAAGCCATTATGAGCTTCCATGATTGAGAAAATACATCACTGCTATGCCAAGTGACACATTCTGACTTCTTGTCGAGAGGACAAAGCCTGCATTTGAGGCCCTCTCAGACCTTACCCTCCGTGTCTCTTCTTTTGGCTGTTTCTTATTTGTATCATTTTACTATAAGAAAACTATAATTGTAAGTATAACACTTTCGAGTTCTGTCTGTTATTATTGAACCTGAGTGGGTGGTTGTAACCCCTGAATTTTTAGCTGTTTCAGTGGTCAGAAGTGTGGGTAGCCTGGGTCCCAGGACTTGTGACTGGTACCAGCAGAGAAATCTTGTAGAGGATCACCCTTAACATGTGAGATCTGAACTAACACAGGTAGTTAGAGTAAAAATTGAATTGACTTAAATTTCTGATAACAATACAGTTGTGTCAGAACCTGTTGTAGAAGTTGTAGAGGTTTTCAACAACCCACATACCTTCCCAAACCAATCTCCATATAGACACAATGTATTCCAGGCCCTCTGCCCACACTAGTGTTCCACTTCCTCTGTTTGTCTGTCCCTTTCTTCCAGGTTTGTGTAGAGCAGACGTCCTAAGTTACAAATACGTGCTGCAAATTTTCCACAGTAAGGCACTTGGATAACAGTTGTGACTCATTGTGCCCTGCAGTGCTTCCTGCCTTCCCAGTTACTGAAGACCAGCTCTGGCTTGAGCAAACCAGTAAAAATATCTGCTATTCCTAGGCCTACAACCACAACTTCTCCAATGGGGTGTGAGATATAGCTTTGGTTGGCAAGGATGCCTTCCAAGATTGCCCATTTTTGGGTACTCTCCCTAAGTCCTAGAGCACACATATATTAATCAGGCCATAATAATTATTTATATTAAACTTCCCCTATTTCAATCACTGTGTTAATCTTAACTGGACCCAGAGTAGTATAATAACATAACAAAATATCATGAAGTAGAGTTTTAAGTAAAGTTGGCTAATTCAATAATGCAAACACTTCAAATAAGTTCCACTGTGTGAATTCTGTATATATTATTTCGTGCATATATTAACCAATGTTCCCCCTATATTTTTCTAACCATGTTATTATGTTGATAAATCATCCAGAAAAGGATTGAGAGAAATAAAGGATGTTTGTCTTCCCTTTTGAGGGTGAGGTTGAGCACATCTTTTCTTGTATGAAGACTAGTTTCTAAGGTTGGAAGATAATGTTATTATTATTTTGGATTGGCTATTTTTAACTGTGGGTAGAAGTATGTGTTGGATTACTAGATAGTCTTACAAATTTCTCCAATCCCAGAATGCATCCCCCTGTTCAATGTGATAGTACTTCTTATCCCATCAAGAGATGGGAATCTTAAATCTGGGCTGGTCTAGTGACTTTCTTTGATTCATACAATGAAGTGGGTGTGTTGCTTCACATCTTCTGAGACTAGGCCTTAAGAGGACCTCTATTTCCACTCTGGGTTGCTGCCATGCAAAGAGGCTTGTATAAATGTCTGAAGGACTTGAGGTCACAAAGTGGACAACCTGTGCATCCCTGGTCAATAGCCAAACTAATAAATGAAGCCATCTTGTACCTTCCAGTTTAGTCCACTTTCAAAGTGAATATAGCTGCATCAGCCATCTGCAAATCCAACAGATGACCCACCCAAAAAACCCACAGAATATTGAGAAATAATGAAAGGTTGCTTCAAATCACTTGAGTTTGGGTTGTTTTGATATATAGCAAAACTGGGTCCCAACCCAATCAAGATGGCAGAGTGAGAGGTTTCAGGGTTCTATTTCCCCACAAAAGCTTTGAAGAACTAGCAGGACCCAGGAGAATTGTCTTTCTCAGGGTTCCAGAAAATAGTTAAAAGACTGCAGTAACAGGGAAAGCTCTGAATCAAGAAAACGGCTTCTTAAAAGCAATAGATCTCATGGTGCCTTGAATGGCCCGGCCTCTGCTGCTCACCAATTCTGCAGAGAGCCTGTCCATGCTCGCAGTGTGGATCCCTGGTCCTGGTGCCAGAGGGAATAGAGTGGCTTTCATGCACATGCTAGGAGTATGAATGTCTATACTAATCTGTCTGGTCATAGCCTGAGGGACTGGCTGTCCAAGAACTTGCTCCGCATGTATAAGGCAGCTCAGTGGACTTGCCCACAGTATGCTTTGGGAGAGCAGTCAAGTTGTGATGCATAGGGCAAAGGATTGCTAACTCTAGGACATTCAGTGCAGTGTCTGGACTGTGAGGAAACTGTTTCCTAGGGAAGAGGGGACATTCAGAACCCTGTAAGCAGGGAATTCCTAGGGCCACATGTGCATGCGCAAGACAAGACAAGATTGCACAAAGGAACAGGAAGGCCCCCACCCTTAGGACTGGAGAGATTCTCATACAACCCATTATATGGAAAAGCCCTGAAGGGGAGCACTTGCACAGGTCAATCAAACACTAAAAAACCATCAATAAGGAGGACCAGATCTGGGACATACCAGTAAAAGACATTAAAAAGGGGGGGTAGGGGGCGGAGAGGCCTAAGTAAGTTAAAAGAGCTAAAAGAAAATATGGACAAAGAACTAAAATAAAAAGGAAAACAATAGAAAATACAAAAAGAATGACAACAGACAGATGAAATTATGAAAAGGACCCAATGAGAGCTAAAAACCACAGTAACAGAAATTAAAAATCCCCCAGAGGGGTTCAACAACATTTTGGACCTGGCAGAAGAAAGATTCCAAGAACTGGATGATAAAACAATTGAATCATTCAGTCTGAGGAACACAAAGAAAAAAGAATGAAGGAAAAGCACCTAAGGAACCCATGGTATACCAACATATGCTTGTGGTAGTCCTAGAAGGAGAAGAAAGAGAGAAATGGGCAGAGAGAATATTCAAGGAAATATTGTCTGAAAGCTTTCTAAATTTAATGAAAGACATGAAAATAAACCCCCAAGGCAGTCAACAAACTGCAAGCAGGATAAACCCAAATAGACTCAGGCTGCAGTATATTAGAGTCAGAGTGCTGAATGCCAAAAATAAAGAGAAAAGTCTGAAAGTCACAAGAAAGAAGTAATGTCTCACATACAAGGGAGTCTCAGTAAGATTAAGTGCCACGTTGAGTGAAGCAAGCCAGACACAAAAGGACAAATACTGTATGATTGCCCTATTATGAACTAAATATATTATGTGAAATATGAATATGAGTAGAACTGCATATACAAGATTGTTTTTCTCCGAAGCTGAACAAATGTAAGTTAATACCACAAAATGTTAATATCAGACAAAAAAATTATAGTAAGTGAAGGTGATCAGAGTACTGCATATTGTATCATTCCATTTATATGAAATATAAATATAAATCAATTTATAAAGATGAAATGAGATTAGTGGTTATGTAGATCTGAGGAAGGAATGCTAAGGTGTGGACTCTTTCATTTCGGAGTAATAAAATTGTTCTAAAGTTTTTGAGATGATGACTGTACAACATTGTGATTATACTAATAGCCATTGATTATACACATTGGATCTAATAGCCAGAAACACCAGCTATGTATAGTGGTGTTACAGTGATTGAGAGGTGAGGAATTTTCTTGTTTGCCTGTTTTTTGTTATTATTGAAATTGCTCTAATAATGATTGAAGTGATGAATATACAGCTATGTGATTATACCAAATACCACTGATTGTTCACTTTGGATGAACTGTATGCTTTATTAATATATATCAATAAAATTGATTTGCTTAAAAAAAAGTTTAAGGGCCAATTTCTCATTAGAAACCATGGAGGTAAGAAGGCAGTGGGATGACATAGTTAAAGTGCTGAAAGCGAAATATTGCCACCCAAGAATTCTATATCTAACAAAACTGCCTTTCAGAAATAAGGGAGATATTAAGAACTCCTAGAAAAACAAAAGCTGAGGGGCTTCATCATGACTAGACTGTCCCTACAAGAGATGATAAAGAGGGTTCTGTAGGCTATCTGGACAGGTCAGTAGAAAACAGGTCAAAGCGAAATAAAGAAATTAAGATCTCCAGTGAGGGTAATGACATGGGTAAATATAAATGTCAGTGCTATTGTATTTTTTTTTTTTTACTCCTCTTTTTACCTCCTATGGGATTTAGAAGGCAAATGCATAAAATGTACTGATAAATCAGTGGTTTTGGACAAATATGCAATTTGTCACAAGACTTACATAAAGGTGGGGGAACAGAGGGATACAGGAACATAGTTTGTGTTACTATTGAAATTAAGCATGTATCAAAACACTCAAGGGTATTATAGATATAAGATGTTAAATGTAAACCCTATGGTAACTACAAAGAAAATATCAGAAAACATGCAAGCTCCTAGAGACAGGCATGGGAGGCAGGGTAAATAGGGAGTTAATGCATAATGAGAGAACTAAAGAGACAATGACAATTAAATACAAAACTTGATCCTTAATGGGATCAAGCAAGGAAGTCTTAAATTATTTTGACAAATGAGAAAAAAATGAATATAGACTGTAAGCTTTATGTCAATGTTAAATGTCTTGAACTTGATAACTGCAATTAAGGTGTTTCTTAGGAAATATGCTGGCAGCATTAAGGGTTAAAAGAGCTTGTATATACAACATACACTCAAGTGTTCAGAAAATGTATAAATAAGTAGGTAGATAGATAAATAGATCGATCGATCGATTGATCAAGTGATATGGAAAATGTATAAAAAGTTAAAATTGATGGATCTGGGTATCTGGTGGGGTAGGAGTATGTTGGCATTCTCTGTGTGGGGTTTAAATTTTTTTTGTACCTGACCTGTAAGTATGAACATATTTCAAAATAAAACGTTAAAAATAAGCTAACTGAAATTAACTGTGCATGTGTCCATGTGTGTAAGTGTGTGTGTGCATTTAGGTAACAAAGAAATTGTCTGTACTATGTCAGATGATCTGTTATTGACTTAACCTCATCACCACCCCTTTGCTACAGTCTCCTCTGCATCACATTCTGGGAACATCCATTTCCTAAAGTCCCCTTCCCCATATATTACAGATTGCATTCTGGCAATGAGGGCTCTGGAGATTGAGAATGCGAAAGATGTGGGAGAAGTCATTAGTCAGCACTGTGGTGGTGCACAGCAGCATCGGCAGATAGTGCAGTGTGTTTACAGCAGTGTCTGGGAGAGCTGGAGGAAATCTCCTGCTTTTTGTTGTATGTAATCCAGGAACTTTTTGATTTTATGAATATCAGTAGCAGATTCATCAATGCTTGCTTTCGAGCCCTTCCAACAATTGTGTTAGCCCTTAATTCACTGTATTAAAACCCATCACAATGGGTTCAGTTCAGTTCAGAAAGAACGGAACCCTGACAAAAATATGAAGTGATAGGAAAAAGCTTACACTATTTGATGGCTATTTTCCACTGAATTGAAAGTACTCTGTAAACTTCTTATATATAAATATATGTACGGATTTTATTTTACTAAAAGAGAATCATGCTATGAAAATTGGTATGCAAGTTCCTGTTTACTTTAATTTAACAACATCAATCAGGGACAGTGCATATATATCCATGATTTTATTTGAAAGGTGTATAGTATTTCATTTTATGGATATGTTATATTTTATTTCCTGTGGATGAGTATTTATTTCCTATTGCTTGGAATAACAGTGGTAATAATGAATACATTTTTGAGCAAATATTTGTACCAAATGATTTTTATTCTTTGTATGTATATTAACTCCTTTAATCCTCATAAAACCCTTTAAGGTATACATTACTTTTAACCCAGTTTTAGACTTGGAAAGACTGAGGAACAGATAAGCAACTTATCTACAATTATAATGTTGGTGTATGTCAGAATGGGAGTGGGAACCAAGCAGTCTAGATTTAAAGTGTTCTTTCCTAATTACTATAATTTATTGTTTTGTGATAAATATATTTATACATATATACATTTAATCAATAAATATCCTTATTCTTTAGGAGAGATACTTAGAAGTTGGGTTTCTGAGTCATAGGTGTGTGCACTTAAAATAGTAATAGACACTTGTCAATTTATATTGTGAAAAGGTACAGTTTATATCTCTAATAGCAGTATATGAGAATATTATTTTGTCCATAAATATACCATCATTATATTTTCCCTACTCTTTAAACAATAAGGAAATAGTTTCTTGTGGCATTAATTTACACTGCTCTGATTAATCATGAAGTGGATTGAAAATCTATATTTTTTCTTCTATAGCTTGCTTGTTCATAGACTTTGTCAAAAATGTGTTCCTTTAACACTTTTTTTCCTAGGAACTGTTTGCAAATAATGATTATTGATTGCTCAAAGTAGTAAAATAAATTTCTCTCAGTCTATTTTGACATTAATTAAAAACATATTTAAAGATAGAAATATTTTAAGTTGATTATTTATCATCAGTTCCATCTATTTTCCAAGTATTTATCTATTTATCTATTTACATTACCTCTGAGGTGTCTCCCCACTGCTCCTCTTACTTTTAATATGGGTTTAATTGTGTCTTCCAAAAAATCATTCAAAATGTAACCTCAGCACCTCAAATAAGTGACCTTATTTAGAAATAGAGTCACTGTAAATGTAATTAGCTGATGTCATACTGGAGTAGGGTTGGCACTTAACCCAATATGACCAAAGTCTTTTTAAGAAGTGGAGAACAGACACAGAGATCCAGATGCACAGAGAGAAGATAGCCATGTGAAAATGGGGGCAGGAACTAGAATTTGGTTGTCACTAGCCAAAGAAGACCAGTGGCCACCAGAAGCTGGAAAAGGCAGTGGAGAATTCCTCTCGAGTCCCTGAACTGAGATGGCTCTACCAATACCTTGATTTAAGATTCTAGCTTCCAGAACCATGAGAAAGTAAAGTGATTTTGTTTTAAACTATCCAGTTTGTAGTAATATGTTACAGCAGTCTTAGGAAACTAATAAACCTCACTCCAAGCTCCAAATAGGATCCTATCATCTTTCTGCAGGTTTAACAGTAGCCATGTGTGTTTTTTCATTCTGATGAATAATTAGTTTAAAATTATTCTATAAGCATATATTTTGTAGCCATTAAGTTTCCTTTAAACACCTGGTACCACCTGTGGTGGTTTGAAGATATATGTACCCCAGAAAAACATGTTAAATCTAAGTCTTTCTTATGGGTGCAAACCCATTGTAAGGAGGACATTTTGATGACCCTTACTTCAGTTAAGGTGTGATCCACCTCTTGCAGGGTGGAACTTAATCTTATTACTATAGTCCTTTATAAAGAGAATGAATACAAAGAGAGAAAAAGAGAAAGCCACAGGAGCAAGAAGCTGAAATCAACAGAACCCAGAAGAGAAGGGATAGACCAGCAGAGGCTGCCATGTGCCTTGGCAGAGGAGTCAATGATTGCAGGCAGCCTTGTGTTCTGAAAGCATTACCTTGATGATGTCTGGATTTAGAAATTCTCACAGTCTCAAATTGTTAGCGAATAGTTTCCCATTGTTTAAAACCAACCCAAACACTGGTCTGATTGTTACTGTGAGGACATTTCATGGGCTTAAATCACCAGTAATTTTATTGTGGCTGATTACATCTACAATCAGCTGACAAGACTGCCTTCAACAATGAGAGGAGTCTCATACAATTCATTGAAGGCTTTAAAAGGAGAAGTAATGATTTCAGCAGTCAGAAGAGAGAATTTTCAACTCTACCTCAGCTAGCCAGCTTCTCCTGATAAATTCATAAAAAACTTTCATCAGTGAGACTTCAAGGAAGATGGAGGATTAGAGAGGCACAAAGCTCACTTTTTTCTCTAAAGAACAGCTAAAGGACAAGCAGAAACTGTCCAGAAAATATTCTAGGGTTTAGGACACCAGGGGAAAGCTGGACTGCACCCAGAAGAGAGGGGAGAAGAAAGAGAGACTCAGCAGGGAATATCCGTGAGTAAAGCTATAGCTTCAGCTGCTGACACCCAACCCCTACCCTCAGAGCAGACACCATTGGGTCCTCTAGCCTCTGTTCAGCTAAAGACTTAGGGTCTCAGGGGCCTACTTCCCCAGCAAAAGGGAGAGTTAGAGGCTTAGCCTTTGGTTGATGTGGATTTTGGCCAGAGAATTTTTGTCTACTGTGTTAGATGGGTTGTTCCCTTCCAGGCCAGGTGGGGCCACCCCAGTGTTTCCCCTGGGAGCCTGTAGGGAACTGAAGATAGCCTGCCTTCTCAAACACCCTTCCTACTGACTTGAAGTGGTGGTTGAAAACACAGAGGGGAGTGAAGAGGAAATTTATTTCCTCCTTGGGTGTGAAAGCAGCTTCTGAGCAAGTTTGACTTGTGAGACTTGGCTCTGAATAGCCTACCATGAGGGAAACTTCTCCTGGACATTGCTTCCCACCACCTACTTCCCTGGGGTTCCAATGAACACATTCCCTCCTAGGGTTTGAGTGGAGAGGTCTGCCGAAGATCATCATCTCATGGCAGACCATGAAAGTGCACACAAGGGGAAAAATTTAAATAAATAAAAGAGGCTTTTTTGGTGCTTTTACTGCTCCCCTCCCCAAGGTCCTTGGAAACTTGTCTACACCACATTACTGAGTCCATGGTCCTGCTTTGAGCAGTTAAACAGGGGAAATCCTAAAGACCTAGAACAAGTTGAACCAAGAATCAAATAATAGAGGTCATACATAGTCATGTAACATTAAATTCCTAGGCTAGAGAGAGAAACTGAACACCAGAGTAAACTCAGCACCATAATCAGATGCCTAGGTATCAGCAAAAAATTACAAATCACACTAAGATAAAGTAAGATACAACTCAGGCAAAGGACAAATCTGAGCTCCAGACAAGACAAGACAGAAAAGATTTGAAACAACTAATCAATGATGTTCATATAAATCTCCTAAATAAAGTCAAGGAGTTGAAGGACATATGGCTAAAGAGATAAAAGTCATTAAGAAGACACTGAGTAAGCACAAAGAATATTTTGAAAGCTTGAAGAGAAAAATAACAGAGTTTTTGGGAATGAAAGACACAATAGGTGGGATTAGAAATACATAGAGGCATGCAACAGCAGATTTGGAATTGAACAAGAAAGAATCAGTGATGTAGAAGACAGAACAACTGAAATTGAAAAGAAGGAAAAACACACAGAAAGAATGGAAAAAATTGAGCAGGGCCTCAGGAAGTTGAATGATAGCACAAAGTGCACTAATATACATGTCATGGGAGTTCCAGAAGGAAAAGAGAAGGAAAAAGTGGCAGAAAGAAAATAATTACTGAAAATACCTCAACTCTCATGAAAGACATAAATATACATGTCCAAGAAGCACAGTGCAATCCAATCAGAATAAATATCAACAGACCTATTCCAAGACACATACTATTCAGAATAGTAAATGCCAAAGATAAAGAGAAAATTCTGAAAGCAGCAAGGGAGAAGTGAATCATCACATAAAAGGGACTCCCAGTAAGACTTAGTGTGGATTTCTCATTAGAAACCATAAAGGCAAGAAGACAATGAAATGATACAATTAAGATACTAAACAAGAAAACCTGCCAGCCAAGAATTCTTCATCTGGCAAAACTGTCCTTCAAATATGAAGGTGTGTTTAAAATATTCACAGATAAACAAAAACTAAAAGAGTTCATAAACAAATATCCAGCTCTGCAGGAAACACTAAAGGGAGTTCTGCAGCTCAAATGGAAAAGACAAGAGAGAGAGGCTTGGAGGAGAATAAAGAAATTAAGGCTATCAGAAAGGGTAACTGAAAGGGTAAGAAGACAGACAAAATTAAGACATGACATAGGAAAGCCAAGGGCATTAAGGCACTGACTGTTAATGGATGAAACACCCCAATCAAAAGATACAGGCTGACAAGAATGGATAATAAACACGAGCCATTCATAATCTGTCTTCAGAAGACTCCCTTATACAAATAGGCTGAAAGTTAAAAGCTGGAAAAAGATATTTCACACAAAAAGATATTTCACACAAACAGTAACCAATAACAGAACAGGGCTAGCTATACTAACATCAGACAAAACAGACTTTAAATGAAAAAAGTTACGAGATGCCAAAGGCCATTATATATTAATAAAAGGGACAATCCACCAAGAAAGAGGAGTAGTCATAAATATCTCTGCACCTAACGAGGGTGCCCCAAAGTACATGAGTCAAACTCTAGCAAAACTGAAAGGAAAAATAGAAATCTTTATACTAATAGTTGAAGACTTCAACACACCACTCTCATTAATAGAAACCTAGACAGAGGATGAAAAAGGAAATAGAGAACTTGAACAATATGATAAATAAGCTAGACCTAACAGACATATATGGAGCGTTATACCCAAATCAAGAGGATATACATTCTTCTCAAGTGCTCATGGATATTTCTCTAGGATAAACCACATGTTGGGTCACAAAACAGGATCCAAGAAATTTAAAAAGGTTGAATTTATAAAAAGCACCTTCTTTGGAAATCAATAGGCAAGGAAGGAAGAAATTTGCAAATAATTGGAGGCTTAACAACACACTGCTAAACAATCAGTAGGTCAAAGAAGAAATTGCAAGAGAAATTATTAATAGCAAATATCTCAAGACAAATGAAAATGAGAAGAAATCTTATCAAAATTTATGGAATACAGCAAAGGTAGAGTTGAGAGGGAAGTTTATAGCCCTAAATGCCTTTATTAAAAAAGAAGAAAATCCTAAAATCAAAGACCTAACTGAACACCTGGAGGAGCACCTGGGGAACAGCAAACCAATCCTAAAGCAAGCGGAGAGAGAGAAATAAAGATTAGAGCAGAAATAAATGAAATTGAGAGCAAAAAACAATAGAGAAAATCAATAAAACCAAAAGCTGGTTCTTTGTGAAGATCAATAAAATTTAAAAACCCATAGCTAGACTAACGAAGAAAAAAATAGAGAAAAATCAAATAAATAAAATCTGGAATGAAAGAGGAAGCATTATGTCTGACCCCACAGAAATAATAAGGATCATAAGAGGATATTATGAAAAATTGCACAACAATAAATTAGACAACCTAGATGAAAGAGACAAATTCCTAGATATTGACAAATATCCTAAATTGACTTTACAAGAAATACAGGAACACAACAAGCAAATCACAAGTAAGAGATAATGATTGCCACATTATTAGTTTACACTGCAAAAATATGGATATGTGGTATCTAAATGATGGAAAAGACAATATTTATATAACAAGTTCTGCTTTCTTGAGACCATGCTAGGTATTTTACATAACACATTTAATATGACTATGATTGGCTTAATGAATGATTTCATCATTGAAACATATATTTCCAAATAGAACATAGGTCTGAATAATTTGCCAAAACAGAGATAAGGAGCTTATAGGGCTCAATACACAGAATTCAGAATATGTGGTTATTTTCCCACCATTAGATTATATTTTCTTAAATAAAAACAAGGTGTCTTTAAAACCTTTAAAATTTATTTGGGTACATGATGGGTATAGTGAAATTTAATAATAATAAAAAAAGGTCGACTCAATTATTCAATTTTTAAAAATTTTCCATAAGCGGATTTTTAAAAAAATTCACTTGGATGAAATGGAACAGCTAATTTGGGCAGCAAATGGACACAACTTCAGGTTGAATGGAATGGAGAGTACTGTAAAGGGTTTGGAAGAGAGCCAAGAATAGCTTTACTATGGCCCATAAACACCCAAAAGGAAGGCAGTGTCTCAGTATTTATGGCAAAACTACATTTTGACACCAACTTTCTTGTTCCATAATGACCTTGTCCATGAGAAATTACCAGTATAAGACCAAACCACACAGTCTCCCTTAAAAAATGTAAGGAGGCCATTTTATATCATCATATAAAATGCAGAACTGTGTGTGAGAAATGTGGTCACAATGGGAACTATGGTCCATGCTTAGTGGCAAAGCCCCAGGATGTGTATATCCATTGCAGGTGATGGATGAAGGATGTTTACGTGGGAGGTTGAGGGAGGAGTGGGAGGTGGGGCATATGGGAATCCCTACAATTTTTGTGTAGCATTTATGTAATCTAAGTATCTTTTTAAAAAATTAAAAAAATATGTTATTATCAAAAAAATAAAAACTAAAAAAAATATAAGCAGGAAAAAGAAAATGGAATATTTGTTTATTAATAAAAGAAGAGAATACATTTAGTTGACTCCCTCACCTTCATATATTATCTACATATTTTACTAATCTATTTTTAACTAATTTTTATTCATTTTTTGTCCACATTTGTATTCAACTCTGAGAAAAGTTGATTATCTGAAAAGCTCTGTTATTTGAATTAGGTCATGTTTTTCTATATATATCATTTACATTAAGAACTCTCCATCCTTATCTGAAACCCTAATTACCCAAATTAAGTCTCTGACCTATTTCCCATTTTGCTAATTGAGGTATAACTACATCAGAATTCATATTTCCTGATTTATGAGAGTAAGAGGTAAAAAAGTTTCCTGTGTAGCTAGACCAAAAAATAATAATGATTACTCATCAGTATTAAATGACTTTTGTGGCTGTGTTTCAAGTATTTTCAAAAGTTAAGGGAATTTGTTTTAAAATAATAATCAATTTTACCCAGAAACCAGTTTTAATGTAAAATGTAATAAGTGGACATGCAGAAAAAATCAGTCACAGAAACTGTTATTAATTCCTTTGGAGAAATGTGAGGGAAAGAACTAGCCAGAAAAACTTGTTAATTATTTTAGAACTCTAGGTCCTTTCAGTCTCAGTGTTGGCACCCGGGACTTCCATGGAAGGGGAAGGCAGGAGTCTTCAGGGGTACATCAAAAGTAAATTAAAGGAACAGGGGCAATAATGAGGCTTTCAAACACTAATTCCCTGTAGAGTGATGCAATGGCAGGAAAACTGTTTTTGGCTCCATCTTTTTTTTTTTTTTTTTTTTTTTTTTTAATTTCCCAATTTTATTTCCAAGAATATAGGAAGCTAAATGACATAGACAATTGCTAAAGACACATTAATTGAATGAAGATTTATATGGTATATAAAAAGGATTATACCATACCACATAACATTTCTTACTTTAACATTTTTTACATTTAAAATTTACTTTCAATTTTATTGCAAAAATTATTCTATGGGGACACTAATACTTATCACTAAACTATTTTTTCTAGTCTTCTCATTTCCCTTGTTTCTTACATGAAATTTAAACTTTAAAAATATTTATCGATAATAGGGAGTATTGGAAGTTACAAATTTTCATTACTCATAATGTTTAAGGTCTATAAAGAAAATATAATATATAGTTAAATTATAAATAAGTTCAGATTTGTGTGTGTTAGCAATTTTTTTCCTGTTTTATTTATATTATATTATTTCATATTGTATTTATGCATTTTAGTACATGGAAATACACTGACCAAAATAAAGGGAAAAATCTGAATGCCAATTAGATGATTTTATATAGGACCAGGTATTCCTTTGGGCAGAACCATTATTTTTTAATTTGTATTAAATGATATGGCATCCATTATTTTCTGACTAATTGAATTTACAGGAGTATATAAGAGAAGCAAAGGCAGGGTTTGTTAATTATGAAAAATTTATCCACAAGTCAAATGATAAATCATATGTATAGTAAGAATGGAATGCTTGCCTACATAGTGTGACACAAGAAAGACTGTTGCCTGAAAATGAGTTTCCTCTTACTGATATTGTGAAATTTAAAATTTCTTTTAATATGCGGGAAACATTTTATTGCTTGGTTAATTAGCATTAAGATTCAAATATTATTAGTAACTCACATCAAGGCCCTTTCCAAGGTGGTTTATTACGACAAAGTTAGGCATGAACATCCTGATCCACATTTACTCAGCAAATTGAGTGCAACTTTCTAATATTACCTCTTCAAAGAGCATACCATCAGTAACAGAGGTTGGGCTTGACATTCCCTATCAAGTGAAACAAAACAATAAAGAAACATTTAAATAATTTAAAGTAAAAATCTAAGTACCTTAACCTACACAGTGTCCATATAATTGAGCTTCAACAATCCCCTCCCTCCCATATCTGCCCCAAGTAAATTTGTCCCAAAGTTCCACTTTCATTCCCTTAGTCATGCAAGTATTTACCTAAAAATTTAACTTGGGCATTATAAATATTTCTTGTGTTTATAACTTTCCAAGTGATGTATTATATCTTTTCATATTGAGAGATGAGAATGTTGTGCTTGTCTAGGACAAAATGGTTAATGGCAGTGATGTAAATGGTAGCCATTTCTTCTAATATGTCAATTTAGGTCAGTGGTTCTCAATCCTATTTTCATTTTAAAATCTAAAATATGTGTATTTTAAAATGCAGAATTTGGGCATTTTCCTGTGAATCACATACCTTGATAGAGGAAGCATCAGGGATTAGCAGTGGCAATTTCTTAAAATGTCTGCAATATCCAGATTCTCTTAAAGCCATTTCAAAATCGGGAGGTTATAATGGCTTTTCCAAAACTTTGCTCTTTCCTGTAATTTTGTAAGCAAACAATTCCCAGGATTAAGGGCAGATCCACTTGAAGTACTTAGTGTGGTTTCTGTTTTCCTGATTGAACCCTGACTGACACAAAAATTTAATAAAAAAATGTTCTGATTAAATGACCATTGGTAATGTGTTACAAATCCCATTGTAGTCTTCAATATTAGCCTGTAAAAGTGCCACCTATTATTTAGGAGGATATTTTACCTCCAATGCATTTCCAATTTCCCAATCCAAATTAGGCTCCTTTTCCCTCATCTGCACAGGACCTTTTCCCTCTACTTCCAACAGAGCGTTTTCCAAGTGAACACTATATTAAAGTTATGTAAATTTGACAAGTCTTACTAAATTGTATATCCCTGAAAGGCAGGTATTGAGTTTTCTTTGTTCTTATTTCTTATTATTTACAAATAATGCTTTCTACTACCTTTCCTACAAAAAGAAACTCCATGAATGTTTTTCTGGAATTTAATAAAATTGAACATAAAATATGACCTTCATAAAAAAAAATAGAGCAAAATAAAATATGTCATTCACTAATTTACATACTATTAAGGGCACCAAATATCTTTTTAAATAAAAAGATATAAAACAACCCATTCCAGTGCCTTTATAAAAATATTATTAGCCTCGAGAAAACTTCTTAGATGGGAAAATAAGCCTGAAATCTGGGCATTCTATTTTTTTATGTATTGTATGTGCATAACCTTTGTGGATTTCTCTGGTTGTTTATTTTTCTTTTTCACCTATAAGAGCTCTTCATTAAATGCATACAAAAGCCTTTCTCTGTCATATGGTTTGCAAAGAGTTTTCAGTGTTTATATATTTTTTTCCTTTTCTGTGATATTTTTGCCACATATACATTTTTGACTATAAAGTAGTTAAATTTCTCAATATTTTTCTTTATACAATCTTACTTTCATGTCATATTTACAAAAAACTTAAAAGATGTTTTTTTAATCATCCTTGCTCACTTCTAGATTCTTCCAGTACCATCCCAGCTGAGTGCCCTGAGATAATCAGTGTTACTGGTGTGGTGTGCATGCACATAATTGTTTTCAATGTTTGTCGTACACATTGTTGGTAAGTTTCAGATATAAATTCAGAGACATATCTAATTACATTTTATGTTTACACAGTATAGTATTCATTGAATAGTTTTATGGTTATACAATAATTTAATGGATTCATCCATTAGTTCTTCACTGATGGATATTTAGATCTTTTTTAAGTTCTTTTTTTAGTGTTAATGAATATGTTAACAAAATCATCTTTTCATTTATGTAGGATAGAGTTTCAATATATTTTTAGGTAGTAGAGTAGTAGATTATGGACATTTTAAATTTTAGTTGATACCTAAATAACTTTCAAAAAATAGTGTTTCATTTTGAATAGTTATTGCCCTAACCACTAATCCATTATACTTTGGCATATTCCTTGGGGAATGTATGTTTATATTTTTGACAAATTTAATTTGGTTTATTTACATTTTTCTAATAGATTACTCTAACTCTTTGTGTATTTAGTATGTTATCTGATTTCACCATGCTACATGTATCAAAAATATTGAATGAAAGTCTCATATTTTTCTTTACACTTTGTTTCCTATTAAAATGTTTTAAAATTTAATGAGTCACATGTAACCACCTTCTTAACATTTTCTGCATTTCTTCATTTTTTTTAAAGAAAGCTACTATAATGTACACATAAAAAAAATATTTTTTACTGATATTTTAATATAATTTTTAAAAGTTGAAATATCTGGTCAATCTTAATTTTAAGGCTAATGTAGACCATTTGTCCCAAAATATTAATTGCATAATCTGTTTTCTCCAACAATCTGGACTATCACTTTTCTAATGTGATAAATTAACATATTCAGTTGAATGTATTATTAATTTATAAAATCTTCTGTTGATTCTTCAATATTTTTCTTATTGAATTTCAAATATTTTAAGTTACAGAAGCTTTATAATATAATTTAATTGTTGGTGATATATTTACTGTTTATAATAATTAGATCCATCAAGAGTATATTTTTATATTTCCTCTTTTACTTTCCTGCCTGGAAGGATGGGGAAAGAAAGGGTGTGTGGAGAATCAAATCCTTGAATATCTTCCTGTCTCTATAAATTATCAAAGAAATATGGATGAGCTTTGTCCTACTCATCCTTTTAGTCAACTTCCCCCAAATTACAAGATATTATAAATATTTAAAATAATTTTACCCATTCACTGAATACTTTAAATTATTATTATTGTCCACCAGGGTTTGGGTAGAGACATCATATTGTATTCTAGAATGTTCTTTTCTTTTCTGGTTTCCACTTTTACAAGTTAATGGTTTTAGGTTGGGCCTTTTCTTTACTTGGGGGTGACTCTGGTAGATTAAATAATATAATCCTTCAAAAGACATATTCTTAATCTTAGTCCATGGTCTTGTCTATGAATGTGAACCCATTTGTAAATAGGATCTTTTGAAGATATATTATCACTTAAGGTGTGGACATATTTGTGAATATGATTTTGTAAGATACTATTTAGATATGGCCAAACTGAATCAGGGTGGGCCTTAATCCATATTACTGGAGTCGTTTTTAAGCAACCCACACAGCAGTCACAAAAAACCGCACACATGGAAACCAAGGACATTGTGATGTGATGGAGGACAGCCATCACTAGAATGCTACCAACCTTGGGAGAAAGCATAAACTTGCCAATGCCTTGGTTTGGGACTTTGGGCCACTCAAAGCGTGGACAAATAAATTCTTCTTGTTTAAGCCAACCCAGCTCTGGAAAACTAAGATATCTTTGCATGCATTTATTCATTATTTTTAATATTACATTTAGCCATTCTCAAAGAAATGATTTTAGGAGTGAAATGTCCTAAATGTTTTAAAATTTGGGATCCAGAATATGGAGAACAGATTGGAGATAAGAGTTAAGGTTACAGAAGTGGCCAGTAATACAGCTTGGAGAATGTAATCCAGGGTAAAGGCGGTGTTGCCCTGAAGCAGGGCAGTGCCCCTGGAAGAACTAAGCTGGTGTATGGTGCTCTCTAAAAATCCTGGGATATAGTGATATTAAGACCATCTTTAGGGAAGCGGCTGTGGCTCAATCAGTAGGGCTCCCGTTTACCATATGGGAGGCCCCGGGTTCGGTTCCCGGGGCCTCCTGATGAAGGCAAGCCTGCCCGCACGGCGTGGTTAGCTGACCCAGCGAGCAAGGGGGGGATAAATGAATAAATAAATAAAAATCTTTAAAAAAAAAAAAAAAAAGACCATCTTTAGAATATTTCCACCATATTAGGAAGATTTGTCCATTGTCCTGGTGTGGATTTTGTTACTATCTGTTTAA
The DNA here is from genome assembly GCA_026826555.1 of Tolypeutes matacus. Taxonomy (NCBI): domain Eukaryota; kingdom Metazoa; phylum Chordata; class Mammalia; order Cingulata; family Chlamyphoridae; genus Tolypeutes; species Tolypeutes matacus. The sequence goes on from JAKSZT010054334.1 coordinate 1,087,535, forward strand.
TTTTGTTTGTAATCTCTTCTGTGGACATAAGGTAAGATACTAGGATGTATGATGACAATTAAGTGAACTCTAAAGTCGCTACTCTTCATAAGGTAGGGAGAAATAAATGCCTGAGCCATAATGCTAATTGGGTTTGTTAAAATACAATAAACTTACTGTAAATGAATGCTGGTAATGCTCGTTTGTTTATGTAACATAAGTAAGCTAACAACCCACATTTTCACAATGCCTTCCTAAACCAGTAGTCAGCGAACATGCATGACTGACAAACTAATTTGTTAAACTCAAACTGTTAAATTAATTTAGAAAATATGAAAAGAGGCCTAAATGTATGCTATTGCTACAAAAAGGAAATCAGGCACAGTGCCTCAAAATTATAAAAGGTTTAAGCAAGATCTACTTAATAGTAAGGAACATTATTTTGGAATATCTTGGAATCGTTATTTTTCAGTCTTCCTATTTCCAGAAGTAGTTTGAATTTCTGATAATATTTAGCTAGGCATATACTTAGTTCTTCCTTTTGTATTTATTAGGATGATGATCCCTCTGCTTCAGTCACTGCTGAAAAATGCAAAATTCCTATGCAGCCATCCATTATAGTCTGCATAGAGCTGGATTTGCCTACCATCTTTAAAAGTCACTAACTACTGTCAAGAAGGAAGGAAGGTTCTAGGTTTACAATCAAACTGATAGCAATAGACTAAAATCTCAGCCTCATCTAATCCAGGTACATGGGTGCTGGGTGCATTTGTGGGTAAATATTCATTAACTAGAAAATTGTCTCATTACACACTCACACACATATGCACACATAACTTATACAATATACATATTTCTTTTAGTATAAAAGAAAGGATAAAAGTAAGGATAATAAAAAGTGATATTAAAGATGAAAAATTTTGCTTAATATTTAAATTGAGTGCACTTCTGTACATTTTCTTAAGCATCTAATACTTTGTAGGCTTTTATTTACAATTCGGCTACTCAAATTGTGATATTAGATTAAAGTTATTTAGCAGTGCCAGTTTGCAATAATGGAAACATAAAAGCATAATGAACTGATTATGCCTAAAACAGATTTGCATACTGTCTCAAAATTGTCAGAAACAACAAACTCATTCACAAGATTAATTCCAATATTTGTAGGGTTTTATTTTTTAGTTGTCAACGATTTATATTTTCTTAAAACTAAGAAACAATTTTCTCCCTTCATTTTCTTAAAAGACATGTCTACATGAAAGTAAGTTCTCAAAAAAACATTAAACACATTTTACAATTCTTTCATAAAGTTTAAATTGCATGCACATCTGAAAAAAATTTGTGTTGTAAAAATATATCTTGCAACATAGTAAGAAGTATGTTAGTATTTGTCTTAGTTTGCCAGGATGCTGTGAAAAATACCACACAATGGATTGGTTTAAACAACAAGAATTATTGGCTCATGCTTTTAGCAGCCCAAAGTCTCATTCAAGGCAAGGGCATAGCACACTTTCTCCCAGAATTGGTGGCATTCTGGTGATGGCAGTCCTCTGTTGCACAGCTATGTCCTTCGTTTCCTCCTGTGAGATTTTCCTTGAATGACTATGTGGAATTCCTTCTGATTATAAAGGACTCCAGTAACAAAGATTAAGACCCACACTGATTCAGTCTGGCCACATCTAAAAAGAATCTTAGAAGATCTTATTCATAAATGAGTCCACACCTTAACTGATAATATATCTTCAAAGTGTCCTATCAACAAATGGGTTCACACCCATGAAGAGAAATGCGAAGTAAGATTAAGAACATGTCTTTTGAGGGAGTACATAATTCAATGTACCATAATATTGTTAAGCATAGCACCGATTTCATTAGTAGTTTTACATAAACTACTTGGAGAATGTAGTTTAATAATGAAAATTAACCAAAGCCAAACAATTAAATTTTTAGCAATAAAAATTTCTGCAATAAAATTTTCCAAATATTTGATTTCTTAGATGTCCAAGTGCTTCATTAACTATTAAATTACTTAAACATTATCTATGTCTTGAAATAGAGATTATAGTCAAAAATTGAGAGTCACTGTATCATAGTGAAGACGGACTTTTTATACCAGTTAGGCTTCATTCATCTCTTTAGACTTTTTAGATCAATCTGTCACTGAATTGGGCAAACCAAAGCATTTTAAGCATCCATTTCCTTAGTTTTAATTAGTGTAGTACTAGCCATGAGTTAGGTTCATAACAGAAATTAAATGAAATAAAATGCATAAAGTATATGAAAATAAATAAAACCTATTAGTAAGAGTTACTGATTTTTTTCCTTCAGATGAAACTAAGGACACTGATGGCTCTTACAGTTGAATTTTTACATGTGAAATAAGCTATCAGTAATTCTTAGGATGGGAATAAAATTGAATTAATTATTATAAAGCAATTGATTCAACTATCAATACCAAAGCAAGACATTACTACTAATAATAAGGTATATGCTTTTATCAATACTTTATTCTCTTTCCTGCACCCAGAATTTTCAGTAGAAAATAATTCCATCATAAAGATTTAAAGTATAAAATGTCTGAGAAAAAGGTAACTCTGTGTCCACTCTCAAATATCTTACTATTAACTCTGGTAAGGCTGAGTTCTCACTCTATAAAAATTCTTGGAATAGCCTTTCTCCCTCTATCAGTTGCTTTTAAATATATCACATTTTTAACTCTAATAAAAAGGCAATTGTCACTTACTGAGACAGAAAAAATTTAGATTTCAAAATTAATAACCCTTGCACTCTATACTTTTAGCTGTTCTTTTGCTGCAGATTGGCAAACATTTTAATAGTGACGATAAAGTTGAGGCCCATGCTTATGATATGTTAGCAGCACCTCATGGAAATGTGAACAAGGGGGTTATTTAAAGTTCAAATACAGGCCAGGCTCCCCTTCCCCCTGCCACTCACCACTGTACAACCCCAGAATAAAAGTAAGCGAAAAAAAAAAAAAGAAGTTCTTTTCCTACTTTGGAGGAAAAAAAAGAAATTCAGTACATGTGAAATAGGAACTAAAATACGTATAACAATTATTTGAAAGATTGAGTGCAACATTTCAGGGAATATGAAAGCTATAATAAATTCAAATTGACTCAAATATAATTATGTCAATTATAGTTCATGAAAGCCCCTGCTTCAATTCCATGTTCAGTGGCTTTATTGTTTGTAATATGCCAGTCTATGCTTTGTCTCTATTATGCAAATGGAATTCTCTTCAGAATCTCATAATGCTTAAAGCAAGTTCACTCAAGATACATTCCTTTAACTATAATCTAATGGACACACATAACCTTAAAACATGGATGATTAATAAGTAATACGTTTTTATTTGCTTTATATTTGGTAATCATAATACTTATGATTCAGCCTGAAATTATAATTTTGTTGTATCCCTATAAGTTGAGTCACCAGGTATAGGTGCTATTATTTCACTGATAAACAGGTCAGTAAATTACATGCTCTAAGAAAGAGTAGTTCTTTTGTAAAACTTATTACTTTGGTGTTAATTTTATTTTTTAGTCCACAGAAAGTAAAATATATTAATAATTGTGGCACATATAAAGTTTTTATGACTCCTACTTATATTTCATGGTGATGCTATTTCCTTTTGTGAGATTTCAAATCATCTTATCTACTAAATCAACATTTCAAGGCCAAATTATTAATGAAAGAATGTGCTTAAGATACAAAATGAGAAGTTTAACATATTATAATATCATTGGATACATCATTTGCCAAACCAGGAATGCTTATTTTTGTTTGTTTGTTTCTGTCTTGTACTAAATGGGTTTGATATGAAAAGGTTTATTAGATAACACTGAAAGACAATTAGCCATAAGAATATTTTAGGAACTTGGTTTTAAACATGCCATAGTCAATTAGGCTCAATTCATCACAGATCATAGATCATATAACTAGTTTCATATTGAGGAAACAGAAAAAAAATTGAATCTCATGTTCATGATTTTCAGTTGTGTAACACTGAGCAATTTATTAAAATTTGAGACTCACTACATGCTAATATTTACCTCTGAATGTTAAATGAAATATTGTATATATGATACTAGCCGAAATAGCCCTACATATTATGCAGTCTACAATGACTAGTGTCTTTTCACTTCACACAAGAGAATATGTTGATAGTTTTAGCTATGTTTTCCTAAAAGCAGGGAAAATGGGAGTTTCATACAAATAAAAATCTCAATATTTTTCATCCTTTGTTGTTCTCTGTTAATGACGACCCATCCCATGTTAAGCAATGATAAGTTAAGTTTTGGACTGTAAGTCCTAAATGAAGCATGTTCAGTGCTGAGGTTATAGGATTTTAAGTCACTTATTTTATTGGTCATAGCTACATCTTCTCATAGAGAAAAAGTTCTAAATTAGTGCTGTATATGAGAAAGTTGGGGGAGTGGTCAGGAGAGCATTCAGTTTAGCTCACTGCATAACTTCAATTCTTTCCATTTAGTCTATGTACCCTAAAACCTACAACTAGCACATCAGAGGCAATGGAAAATGTTGCTGGAGAGACCTGTTTTGGTGAACTTTGAAAGTTGCTTGTGAAAGCTTAGATGTTCTTTTCTCTGCTATCATTTATTTTTAGTCAGCCATTAATAAAAAAATTTTTAAAAGCATGTTTTTAAGCTCTGCGCCCAAATTCTGTCACTATCCATGTCTTCACATTTGTATTCATGCCTCTTATTGGAAGATGGAATTAAACACAGGAAAAGGGAAGCACAGTTCATTTCAAAATCATATGCCATGGTATTAACCTATAGTCCTTTTATATTTTTGGAAAAAGACATTAGTGAAAATGGCAGCAAAGAAATAGGTTTTCACCATTAGAATGCAATCTTATATGCAATTAGCTAATAGTATTTCTCAATATCAATTATATTAGGTGTATCCCATAAGTCATTTGCATACATATATTTGGGTAAAACATGTTTTAAAGCTTCCAATCTAGAGCGCTATTTAAATGTCTCCACACATATTTCACATACTTATGACATCCCATAATTTATAAAACCCAAACCTTGAAACAGAAGGCTTGGATCAGCATGCTAAAGCATGGAGTGAACTTCACCCTGTGCACCTTGACCTTCTGAACCCAAACTGACAGTCTATTGTAAGTCTTCAGGGTAGCTGCAGCCCACAACATGACGGGTGAACATTAGCTTCAGTGACAGGCTGCTCTAACTTGGCTGTCATTTGGACCATTCTCTGTAGAAACCATCAATATAATTCATCCTAAAGGCTTTCCAAGAGGGCCTAATGCTTTTTCTTTCTTCACTTGTACAGTGCTGAATTTAGGACAGCTTATTTTACTTTGATGGCCTGAACTATGATCTAATAAGGGACAGCTGTGGCAGCTTAATCTCAAATCTATTTATTGTCAATTAGAATGAACACTAAATAAACTCCCTTCCTTCTAAACCTGACTCACTCTTGAACAGTAAACAAAATGACACTTAGAAGAGGAAATGTGTAGAACCAGAATAAAAAGTCAATGGAATGTAAATACTATGAAAGAGGACTCCTCAAACAAAATTAGAAGAATGAGCAGTGTTAATGAGGTTTTGATGCCAAATAATTGCTATTGAAATTTTGAATTGGGGAAGATATTGTGGGATAACACAAACGAATATCAAGCTGCCAAATATAATATACCATGCTATTAAAATTTAGCTTAAATTAAATGCATTTTATGTGAATAAAAATGTCTATTCGAATATGGAAGATAAAATTCCATAGTGCAGTGTAATACAAACTATTTTTTGTCTGCTATCTGTAATAGATAACCTTTTACAAGCAGACCTAGGACATCAGTATGCAACTCCATCTATATCTGCTAAACAAAAGTTTTTTTAAATAATATTTACTTTCCCCATGTGGGATACACTCTAGTTTGTAGTCTGTTCTATTCTCTCATTAAAAAAAGGCTAATCACCACCCACCAAATTGATTTTGCTACCCCCTCAAAGGTCAGAACCCACAGTTTGAAAAATGATATCCCAGACCCAAGGAGTGAAATACAAAAAGGAAATTTCCAAACAAAATTTTAAGCATTTTGAAATATTAATAATCAGAAGGGATTTAACAGCCTAAAAGGAGAGACAAGTGCATTATCAATTTATGCAAAAGTAATTTACTATAACATTGTTTACTGCTTTATTACTTGTGAAGGTCATGGTAGAAAACATAGAAAAGAAGAAAATGTCAAGGTATGTGACTTATTCTTCAGCACAGTCATGCATTGTTTTCTAAGCATTTCTCACTCAAGTTAATAACATATGAACAGACAATTTCTTAGTATTGGCAACCCTCATATTTTGAAATAATAATAGTTATGATAATTGACAATATATGAAGACAAAATGCAAGGGAAGTTAGAAACAGAGTAGATAATGACATATAATTCTCTTTCTTTTAGGAAGTGTAAGATTTTATAAGGAACTTGGCTTGCCAGATTGTATTGTTATTGAATTGTATTGGGATACTTTTAAAAGTGATTGGGAGGGCAGAATTGAGGAGTAGAATTCCTTAACGACCAGCTTTCCTTTTTTTTTTTTTTTTTCCATTCACTTTTTTTTCCTTTTTAATATTTGATTTTTAAAGAAGCTTTAGATTACATAATATTACATGAAATATAGAGGATAACCATATGCCCCACCTCCACTCCTCCACATACTTTCTCCCATTAACAACATCTTCATTAGGGTGTTATATTTGTTACAATTGATGAAAATATATTGAAGCATCCAGCTTTCCTTTTTGAAGGACCTAATTAGTCAATGAGTGCTGTCAGTTTGTAGGCAGAATAACGTGCCATGGAGATAAATTTTGCTGCTTCTCTGGCAGAGAATTAACCAAAGTTGGACTGGCTGTCCCAAGAGGCCTTTTGCCTAGAAGTAAAAAGAGACCATGGAAGTTTATCTCTCTGGAAATTCCTGCAGAGTATAGACCACCATCCACAATTTGATAAGGCTGAGGGCTAAAATGCATTTGTAGTTGCCTAAGCCCAAAGGATCCTGATTGCCTTTACTAGTTAGCCAGGTCTTAAACTCTGAACCCTCTATATTCACATGCATGTAAGTGATGTTATATCAGTTCCTTTGCCTTCTTTTTACCTATGGTTTAAAATAAAAAATGGTGCAAAATAAGTAGAGCATGAGTACAAAGTGAAAGGAAAATATGTTTTGTTTATTTTTAAACTTGAATCTTAGCCTAATCAGAGTGATTTCCCCAATTTATAGACCCCACCAAAAAATGTGTCTTTAGTGTCTCAATCACATGCTGTCTTACTTTGCCAGGGCTACTATGACACGTACAACAGACTTGTTGGCTTAAACAATGGGAATTTGTTGGCTCACAGTTTGAAGGCTAGAAGTACAAAATCAGGGTATCAACAAGCCATGTCTTCTCCAAAGTCTATGTCATTCTAGTTGTGGCTTGCTGTCAATCAATCTCTGCCTCTGTCACTTGGATATCTGTCTCTTTTTGTGTCCTCCAGTGGTTTCTACTTCCATGCCTAAATTTCCTTTGCTTATAAGGCTTCCAGTCAATAAAATTAAGGCCCATTCTGATTCAATTTAACTTCATTTTAACAGACTTTGAAAATCCTATGTACAAATTACTTCACATCTTCAAGACCAGGGATTAGGACTTGAACAGGTCTCTATGGAAGAAATGATTTATTCTCCAACATGTGCCAAAATGAAAATGTCTTTCAAGAAGACAATATATTTTATAATGTTCCTTTCTGTATTGAAGGGTACCTTACATTTTAGAAGCAAAGGTATAGGCCAGATATTCCCATTTGCCATGAGTAAACTGTCTTTTGCATGCCATCAAAAGGCAACTAAAACGAAGAGTGGATAAAGAGCCTAGTGTTTATTTTGCTGGCAAAAAAGACCCTATTCCCAATTAACATAATGACTGCAATGATTCTTGGAATGAAGAAAGGATCTTACAAATTTTAGACAGAAATTATGTCAACAGTTAACCTGGCTACAACAAATAACCAATACAGACTTGTACAATCACCCCGAGACTCTCTGAGCATTAAATTCTCTTTACACAGAGAAGGGAAAATGTTGGTAAAATTTAGCAAGATATTATCTAACCTTCCATATTTTCTTTGGGTTCTTATAATTCCTTCTTTAAAGCTCAAGGTTTATTTTTGGATCTTAGTCTAAGTGATAAGGATTTTGGTCCTTCACAATTCCTAAAATTTCAACCAAAGTGAAATTATGGGGGTTGAGGAATACCTCATGAAACTATTACTTTTTTCTACCCTGGTATCAATAATGGAAACCAAAACATAAATTCAAGTCTTTAAATTATGAAGGAGGGCAATGAGTCAAAGTAGATATTTTATTAGTAGTGATAAGTATTAAGCAGAAGTAACCCTAAACACTTGTTATTGTGATATGTTAGGGGTACTAAAAAATAAAGACTAAACTCTCATACACACACACACACACACACACAGAACTTGTGGTAAAATAAGAAGCTGGAATCTATTTTCAAGCTGTGAATTACCCTCTATTTCTGCAAGTGTGGTTTCTTCCTTCCTTTAAAAAAATCTAAGATGAAATCCTTCAGGTGTCAGGAAAAAATCTTTACTATCAAAACCATGGTTCACTAATATTTCAACAATAAGAGAATTGTTAAGTATTACATTATATCCACCTAATGGAATCTTATGTAATAATTAAATACACTGCTTATGAAATATTTAAATGACATTCTAAAAACATATATAAAGTTAAATGAAAAAAAAAATTTCCTAAGCATTGTAAAACAATGTATTCCAGATAAAAATAAATCAACCTGCTAAAAGTGAATCCTTCTCTGGGGTAATATAATGGGAGATTCCATTTGTTTAACTATATTTAAAACATTTTATTTCCAAGTGTATTGCAATATACAGACATATATAAGAATATAAGATGATTTTTTAATAAAGGTAATACATGCACATTTAAATTTTAAAGTTCCCAAAACTGTTTTATGTAAGGCATGTATGAAATTCTACTTTTCCACAAAATACAAAACCAATAAAGAGGGAGTTAAAGAATATTCCAGCCTCACCAATAGTAAGAAAAATGTGATTTTAAATCAGCTTCGTGATATCATCTAATATCAGGTAGGTTATTAAGTCTAATAATTCCAAGTTTTGGTTGGAGATGGAAAGATACCAAAACTCATACATTGCCCATGCAAATATAATGTGCTAGAGTCATTTTGGAGGGAAATTTGGCAATATTTGAGAGAGTTGAAGATTCAGCCATTCCATTTCTAAGACTATACACTAAGAGAACAATCAAATATAGGCAGAAAGAAAAATATATGTGTTTTCTCTGCAGTATTATTTTCAATAATGAAAATTTGGAAATTCCATGCTGTAACTCATTGGGGAAATTAATACATACATTATCAAAATTCACACAAAGAAAAACTTATGAATTAGTTAAAATGAGTGAAATTGATCTATTTGTATCTAAAAGACTTAATGGTGAAAACAATATTTCAAAGTCAAGTCTCAAGAAGATAAGGATATTATGGTAACATCTGTTTAAAACAAAACAAAAATAGACATATTTTTACGGATACCAACAATTAGCATAAGCAAAGATAAAAATCAACTGAAGGATAATGACTACATTTGGAAAGGAGTGGAAAAGAATGAACCTGTAAAAAATTGATTGCATAAAACTCTGAAGTAAATGTCACAAAAATTATGCCTTTGTTTATTCTGAGCTAAAACTTTGTGGGTGTCTCTTTAAATATTCTCTCTGCTTTTCTATATGTTGGAAGTCATTTGTAATAAAAATAAATTCATAAGATAAAATTTCTTAAAGTTAATAGCTAAAATTAATTCAATGTATTTAAAAGTCAGTTTAAATTTCTTTAGTCTTTACTGTGATGGTTTTATCTCATATGAGAGCATTATGTAAGTTAGGTCATGTATGAGAGGTACGCATTTACCATAAGCGCAATAAAATGAGAAGCTGTGTCCACTCATACTATAAATTCAGCTAAAATGTCACTTTGTATTTCCTCTGGTTTTCTGTAAGGAAAATGTAATTGGTGCAGGTGCACACAGTTGCAGAGTTTGTTGCCCTGCCAAAGGAACATCTAACAATGTGATCTGAGGCGTGCCTTCAGCCATCCAAAACGCAGTTTTCTATAAAGCATTGTCCTCTACCTCTACACTTCTCACCTCAGGATCTGTTACCTCTTTCAACTTGATTGATTTGATGAAGGTAAACTGATCTTCACAAAAGTCAACTCCACCTAGTGTGATGGTGGTAAAGAAAGATAAATGATTTGAATAAAACAGAATAGTCTCCTTAATTACTTCAGATTTTAAAACAAAATAATATTCCAGATAGTCAGGTAAATACATTATAATGAGTTCTGGAATGACTATACCTCCATTTTGAAATTAACTATTTTATTTTAAAGGCAGAAGTACCTTATTTTTTACTATGGCCTTTCTTATCAATAATAAGTTATTAAAGAGTTGAAAGGCAATCGTTTTCAATCTCCTATATATAGCTGGTTTCTTAAAGGAAATATTTTCATTCTACTTTTGCTACATAAAAATTATCTGTACATTTGCTTAAATTTACATTTACTAAGAGCCCTACATGTGCCAGGCTGGCACTATGCCTAAAACCACTTACAAAATAGTAGCAAGTTTTATAGAAAAAGGGACTTGAAGCTTAGAGAGGTTTAATATTTCATCGAAGCTTCCTATAGCTGGTAGATGGCAGGCCACGAATCAAAGCACAGATTGCTACGCGTGGTTGTAGCAGTACAATATTAAACACCATATGATGGTGCTTGTGGAAATGTGCAGTGAGCAACCCATGAAAACACACCTAGGTAGCACTGAATCAAAATGCACTATTCTACAGACTTGTTCCAGCTGTTCTGAGAGAACCTGGCTTGGACGAACAGTGGAAACTACCTCTTTGGTATTAACATTGTGAAAGAGTTGGCTTTTTGCTTCCTTTTGTGACTAATTTGAGAGTTGGCTAACCAGAGACCTTCCTTGGATGGCTCTAATCTCAAGCAAATTGTTCTGATTCCTGAACTGCACTGACTTTCCTTCTTCAGATAAAACTTGTTGCCCTCAAGCACAGAATAAGCAGATGAAAATGCTTTCACAATGTCATGATGGTGCTTCTTATCTTCATAGTGAATGACCTAGGGGAAAACTGCTGTAATCAATATTGGTGAAGATGGACTTGAATGTTTGTTTTAAATTCATTCATTCAACAAATATTTGATGAAGAGTCATTAAATGTCAGTCACTGTTCTAAGTGCTTGGGACACCTCAGCAAACAAAGCAAAGAGGAGTTTAAACTTGAACGAGGAGAAAAGGCAAACAACAAACATAATACATTATGTAAGTATTTATGAGTGCAATGGAAAATACAAGCAGTTTAAGGTATGTGGCAAAAGATGTACAATGGATGGCATAGACTGCCATTTTAAACAGGGTGACCACAGTAGTGCTTATGGAGAAAGTGACAATGAAGAAAAACTTGGATATGAGAAACTGAGAGATGTGAAGTTTTGGGGGAAAGCATGTCCCAGGCAGAGACTCAGCAGTACAAAGATCTTAAAACAGGGCCTTGTCTGGCATGTTCGTGACGTAACAAGGAGGCTGGAATGGAGTGTATGAATAAGACAGGTGATGAGGGCAGAGTGGTGAGAGGAAGAACAGCCAGATATTGTTGAGAGAACCAGGTTTGTGCATTTGTTTCAACATTAAATGTACATATGCACTAGTTATTATAGTAAACGTTTCTATAGGTAAAGAATAATGTACGTATGTGTGTGTGTAAATGTAACAGAATATGTCCTTACCCAAATATAAGGCATATGCCCACACTTTGTTTTTGAAGAGCATAGTGAGCTATTTATTATTAAAGGATTGCTTTTTTTAGGGCTTCTAGTTATAAGAGAAAAATAATTCCATGCATTTTAACTACTACTAGCCAGTGTTTCTATTGCTGTTAGTGGAATGCAGTCATAACAGAGATACAAAAACAGACTTTAGCCTATTTGTCAATGAGTAATAGTATTTTTTTTTAATATATATATTTTTAAAGGTGCTTAGATTACCTAGATATTACACAGAAATTACAGGGATTCCCATGTTCCCCACTTCCCACACCTCCCACAACATCCCACACAAACATCCTTCATCAATGTGGCACATCACCCGTAATGGATATACACATCCTGGGGCCTTGCCCCAACCATAGACCACAGTTCACATCGTAGACCACACTCTCTCCCACACAGTTCTGCATGATATATGCTGATGTAAAATGGTCTACATCTGTCGCCGCAATGCCACTCAGCCCAACCCTCAAGTCCCGAAAAAGCTGGCGAGGAGAAGACAATGGGCAATGGCCATCCCAGGGAATGGAGAGGACCTGCAGCTGCAGGCAGGATAATGAGTAATAATATTAACTATGTATACTTTTCTGACATTTTTCCATATAATACATATGAACTATAGAGTAGGTTACACCAGTTCAGACATCTGAGTTTCTTTTTTGTTTGGGAGACAAAATGCCAGAGTAAGCAAATAGACAGATCTCTGCTTCAAAGCAGATGGGACAGGACACGGGCATAGTCTGGGGATAACATAATTTTGAAGCAATCCTCCAAGATTGCAATCTTTTTAAGTCTTATGCCCACATCATTAACATCAATATTTTGTTGAATAACAGGAGGATATAAGGTGCTGCTTTAAAAATGGATTTTCATATATCTTGGCTCTATGCTCACTCATTAATGGCAGCCCTACAGAAATTGTATATAATTTTGGCCACAATTTTATCCCCTCCCCCATTCTAGGCTCCACAATTTCATGATTTCAATATAGGAAAAAAATAACTTATGCTGTACTAAGATAACAAGAGTTAAAGTAGTTCTCCATCCTTATCTTACCCACATGAGTTCAGGCTAGTTTTCTTTCTGCCATTATCCTTCATGTCTTATAGATATCTCCCACTCCATAGAGTAAATGGTTTTACACTTTAAAAACATATTGATAAAGTTTCACGTAGCCATCAAAGAGCTGTGTTGAAAATGACAAGTCATGCTCTATAATATAATAGTGAGATTGTTGTAATTCAAACCGGTGACTATCTCTGGCACATAAACTGCTCTTAATGTGTTTTTGCTGTTTATGATGTCAACAGATGCACTGGATTAAATTGTAGCACTCTGTCATAATGCTGACTGTGCTTTATGATCCCTCTCTGTTCCAGTTTACCCTGCAAAAGATAGGGAAACAGAACAGCCTCGGCAAACACAGCACCATTTCTCACTGACCCAATAAGAAATGTGATCTGTCTTACTGTTTTGGATGAAAAGCCAGGTGTAGGAAAAACATAAAATGATTATCAACTGCTGTTTAATCTTCCCCTCCTTTTCCTGTACTGCAAAATAGTACCAGGAGGTAAACACTAAAACCTATCTCTTCTCTTTCATCTAGAAATAGCCATTTCTCAAAGAGAATGAACTGTATGCCCACTATAAGTAACTGCCTAGAAACATAACTGAGGCATAGATCCCTAATATCTCAGTGCCCCAAAAATATCCAAATTGAGCATTTTGCCTTAAAAAATACTTAGGAGCAGATGTGGGCCCTGAATCTTAACAGAGTTGCAACACCTACTCTCCAGTTCACTGGACTCACCCAGGACAACCTACAAGGAAATGAAGATGGACAACTAATAAGAAATGATGGACAACAACCATCCCAAGGAACACAGAGAGTCTACAACTGCAAGCAAAATAGTCCCATCCATCTGCCCCAAGAGATCTAAACCCCTTCTCAATTAGAGGTGGAGTGGACATCACTATCCCAGAATCCTCAGGATTGGGGAATGAATGATGGACTAGAGTAGACTTACTGTTATTCTACTATAGGCTTATTGTTATTCTAGCAATGGAAGAACTTTTATCATTGATTGGGAGGCAGTGGCCACCGGAGGTTCTGAGGGGAGAGAAAGGGGAAAAATAGGTGTAGTGTGGGGGCATTTTTGGGACATTGGACCTGTCTTGAATGATGTTGCAATGATAGACACAGGCCATTATATATCTTGTCATAACTTACAAAACTGTGCAGGAGAGAATGTAAATTATAATGTAAACTATACTACATGCTTAGAGGCAATGCTCCAATATGTGTCCATCAATTGTAACAAATGTGTGAGCAGTAAGGAGTGGGGTAAATGGGAATCCCCCAAATTTTTTTATGTAACATTTATGTAATCTAAGTATCTTTTTTAAAAAAGTACAATTTCAAAAAATAAAAGTAACATTGAGGTTCTTATGGAAAAGATCTTAATGGCCCCCAAAAGAGGTATTTCTTTTAATATACAAAATTATACATTTAATACAAAAATAATTCAAATTGGATTTAATATAAAATCTAACCTATTTATAACTGCAGAGTGTTGTATTTATGTCTTCTTGTATTTTATACTATAAGTCAAAGATGACAGTTGAAAGCAAACATTTTCTTGATAATTACATAATTTGCTGGTAGGAATTTGTTAATTGCTGTCATGGTGTATCATAAATTCATTTAAAATGTATACTATGATATTTATATTTATCCATCCCATCTTCCATGAAATCATATTCTTGAATTGTTCCTTTATAAATTTGTCTCTAATTGCTGAGAATTCTAAACAGAAAGGTATATTTCACAAACATGCTATCTGGACCATACCACCCCCATTTTGTGCCCTCCATGAGGTCCATGTAAGCTTCTCTGAGGCTTTGTAGAAAAATAATCTTCACTACTCTCTAGATTCAGGCTGATTCCATAAACTTACTTAGAATTCTATATGTTGGAATTCTATATGAACATTATTTATAAGCTCCCTGGAGCAGAGGGTAGGGGCTGGATATTATTTAGTACACCATTGTTTTTTTCCTTATTGCTTATAACAGTGAAATAACTCCAAATCCTCCCTAAGTATAATCTTATCTAAATCTAATCAAAACCCAGGACTTCTGCTAGAAGTGGCATATGACTTCAAATGAAAAATCAGCCCAACGTAAAAATGACAGATATGACATGTAGTTTTCTGATGGATTGAACAAGTGAAAAGAATAATAAAGAAATAGATATGTTCAAGAAAAAATAGGATGAGTTTGATATGTCATGCTGCTTCTTGCCAGATAAAATATATAGTCTGATCAAAAGTCGTTCTCAAATTAGCAAAGATTAAAGAGGATGGACAGGTCACACAGCAGGGAAACTAGGAACCCTGATGTGGGTCCTCAGCTTAGTCTTCTTGATTCTGACATTGATACATCCTGGGTGAGCTGGGGATATCATTTAGCCCCTCCAAGTCTATATTTACTGATGGACAACTTGTCATTGATGAACTGATTTCTATTACTTACTGATATATTATGAATTAACTATAACACTCAAAAAAACACCAAACACCTATAGAATTGTCATATAAAATGACATTAAATTTTCACATTTTTTCCAGAATAGAGCCTTAAGAGAACTGGTGTTAAGATTAATAATAATAATAATTTCAAAATACTAAGAAAATACAAAAGATAGAAGCATATTCTCACCTCAGACTTCATCTCTCATCACTCTGTGAGACTTTTCAAGCAGTAGCACTATTGTTCCCTTGCTTCGTGTTTTGGCTACTAAAACATTTAGAGTCTTCTATTTGTGAAGGGCTGAGCACCTCTGATAACAAAGGAAACCATGTTGTTTTCTCCCTGGGCTACTGAGTCAGGGCCCAGGCTCTCAATAGCAGTAAGGTCAAGTAGATGTTCAGCAAGGGAGGAATTTCAAGGCTTCACATCTTTCCTACCTTCTACCTCCTTTTATTTTCTCACAGTTCTGGATGCTAGAAGTCTAATATCAAGGTACTGGAAGGAACATACTCCCTTAGAAACCTGTAGGGGGAACTCCTTCCTTGACTCTTTTAGTTTTCGGTGTTTGGCAGCAATTCTCAGCATTCCTTGTCTTGTAGATGCATAACTACAGTCTTCGCCTCTATCTTTACATGGCATTTTTCTCCCTGTGTTTATCTTTCTCTTCTTATAAGGAAACCAGTCATGTTGGATTTGTACCCAACCCAATTCAGTATAACCTCGTCTTAACTTAGATGTATTTGAAATGACCCTATGTCCAAATAAGATTATATTCACAGGTCCATGGCTTAGGAATTCAACCTAAATTTTATGGAATAAAACTGAATCCATAACAGTCCATCCTCTGGAATGTTCTTTCTATTTGCAAAATAAATTCATCCCATCCCAACATCACCAAAAATCTTAACCCATTCCAGCATCAACTCTACTTCCAAACTCTCATTTAAATATAATCAACTCAAAAAGTTCCAAATCTCATCATCCAAATAATAAATCAGATGGATCTGGGTATGATCCATCTTGGGTCAAAATGCCTTTTTTCCACAGACCTGCAAAACTAAAAAGTTATCTACTTCCAAAATACAATGGTGGGACAAGTATAAGATAAAAATTCACTTTCTAAAAGGGAGAAAATGGAAAGAATAAAGGGACTACTGGTCTAAAGCAAGTTTGCAATCCAGTAAGACAAATTCTGTTAGATATTAAGGCTTTAGAGCAATACACTGTGGCTTGGAGCTCTGTCCTCTGGGCTCTCCAGGTAGGTGGCCTACCTACTTGGCCTTATGGACCTGCAGGAACCCTGCTGTTTCTGGCCTCTGCATTCTTGGCTCTGCCCTTGAAGTCATTCTTACTTCATTTCATCCCATCTCTGTCCTATTCAATAAAGACTGGCAGAGTTTTTGCTGAGATAAAATTATCAAAAACCCTTGTCAGTCTTTAATGGATGTTAAGGGGATCCACATCATTAGTCATGAGAGTTCTTCACAGACCCTTCTCTATTCCTGGCTGAGATGAGATAGTTTATTGAGTCCATAAATAGCATGCCTAATCTCTTTAGTAAACTGCTGTCCAGCCACATCTTTGGCTTTGTTACTTGAGCATGCTATCTAAATAGGCTGGGGATGTTTCAAATCATCGAGTGCTGGATCTTTGGTGCTTAGTAGATCATTTCTCAAATTGTATATTTTTTCTTGCATTTTACTGTAAGAAGCAAGGAGAAACCAAGCCACATCTTCCGTACATTGCTTGGAGGTCTCCCCAGTTAAATAACTAAATTCATTGTTTATAAATTCTATTTTCTTTTCTGTGGTAGAACATAATTCAGACAAGTTCTTTGCCACCTAACATTACCTTTCTGGAAGACTCAATTCAATGCATAACACATAGCATAATATTAATGTTAATCATTTATCTAAACATAATGTAAATTTAAATATATATGACTGTGTTGGGCAGAAAAGGCTAAGCTATGCTGTTAACCACTATCATCCAAGTGGTTTAATACAATAAATTTAAATTCTTTGTCATGCAAAATACGCTGTGGATTTGGACATTCTCCAAGATAGCAACCTGCATGTAGAGACTCAAAAATCCAGGAAATTTTGTTCCTGCATCTCTGACATCTCATTAGGGGACCTCCCTCACAGTTGTCAACAATTACCCTCACATGGTCATAACATGGTTGGGGAGTATGATTTCCCTGAGCCTAGGAAAGAACATCATGAACTAACACATAGATTATTTCTGCAATAATAACACTTATACTTTTGGATAGCCAAATTATTTGCAGATGAGGTAGAGTATATATTTTTATTTTAAAATACCATGAAAAACCCATAGATATTATGGTGGTGACTAAATTGTAGACTCGGGTTAAGAAGCAGAGTTCTAACTTAGACTTTTGTCTCTGTGAAAGTATTGTAATGATTCTGAAGCATCCTGCTCAGATAGGAAAAGCAAGACTGATCCACCAACACCTGTAATTCTTAATTTCTGAACAGGAATTTGTTTCTGCATTTTTCTCTTTACACTACACACTGAGAATTAGAAGTTTACTCCAATGCTTGGCTTCTCAATAACTAGAATTAAAATGTTGACCTTTAACCAGATGTACAAGGGTACTGATGGAGATGATTTTGGGGGAAAGACTAGGAATTCACTTTGGACATGTTGAGTTTGAGATATTAATTAAAAATCCAAGTAGAGAAGTTATGTGATATGTGTCTGTCTGAGTTTGAGGTTCAAAGGTGAAGTTTGGGCTGTAGATACTAATATAGAAATCATTGGCATGTCGATACCAATTAACAATAGATGATACTACCTAAGGAGTATAAATAGGAAAGAGAACCACAATGGTTGGAGGGAATATTTGTAATATACCCTGTTAGATTTAACCTGGTAAAATTTATGAACTATTACTCTAGGAATTTTTTCAAATAAAAGTAAAACCCTGAAACAAATAAATTAAGGCCAAAATATTCTCCAGCCTCACTTCTTTGTTGTTGATTCATGACTACTCTTTCAACTCAGGGAATTATAAGAGTACGATATTTCACTATTTTAAAAAATGGTTTTCTAAACCTCATTCTTAGGGAAATCTTATCCTAGTTACTTGAAAAATATAATTATCTCTATGGTGTTAATGACAGAAATCAAATAATCTGTTGATTCTGGATGGGGTGTATAGCATATATTTAAATAAATAATTACCTATAATTATTTAGCCATTTATCTAATATTTTATATTTATGTTTATAAGCATCATCTTACATAAATAAGGTTGCGATGAATATCTTTGAGCATAAATGTTAGTGACTATTATATTACTATTCACAAAAATATGAATATATTATGTATTTTGATATCTATATATCTATATGTATATATATTCACTTCTCTGTGTTCCTTTCTAATAAGGTTGCTGATATTTACTGTTTTAACACTTCCTAGAGTTTCATCAGTGGTAGGCTTTATTGATTAACATATGTTTTTAAATAAATGTAATTATTGTTTATGTTCTGTTTCTCTGATAATGTATTTTCATGTTTAGCAATTGTTTAATTTTTAAAATTTGTATTGTTTTACATAATTTGTCCACTTACAAATGAATGATATTTTGTAAACTTTTGATAGAAAACTTTCCTACCATATTTGATACAGATAAATTTTTAAGTTTCTTTTTTTGTGATTTTATGTATATGTGCATATATATATGAATTTACAATAATATACAATTCAATCTACATGCACAACTACAAAAACCAAGATTGAGAAACATATCCTTTCTTAAAAGGCACAATTGAAATTCTTAAACATATCTATAAACTTTTTTCTTAAACTCACTATCATCTGTAGCTTCAGCAATAGCCCATTTAGCTCATGAGTAATAAAGAAGGATAAATTAGTTTTAAGTTTATACTTAAATAATGTTTAGAGTTGACAGTTTAAATGTTATAAATGCATTTTGATCATTTGATTATTCAAGTATTTAATAATTTTATTGATTGGCAGGGAAGATATATGTAATATATCATAAGTGTAGAAATTAACACATCAAACCATAAAATGTAGAATTTATTTTATGTATTAAGATGATGCCACATGTATCACTAATTTTTAGGAGACATAAGGAAAATGGATGTGATTGGTTTAATTTTCATGTTAGCTGAATCATGACTTCTAAGTATAGAGATAACTTGAGGTTCTCTATGTTTGATTTTCCTTTTAGGGATAATAAATTATAAGTACCTGCTTTATAGAAAGATAATGGCTATATATTCTGCAAAAAGATACAAAGATAATGATCTCTTATCATATTTCAAAATTATTTGTCATTTTGCAACATATTGTGGCTTCTTTGCCAACAGTGCCAGGGAAGTGTGTGATATCATGCTTAATTTAAAAATTTTAGCCAGTCTTGATTGAGAAGAGTAGATCTAGAAAAACATGTGGAAAATATTACAAAAAGGTAGGTAAAAAAAAATAACAGAACCCTGAAGGTAACTAGCACATTTATCAATAATTTTAATTCTTTTATAACATGCATCTTATAACCATGGTGACCATATATCCTGGGACAGTCCTGTTTACACTATGAGTTCCATCATAATTATTATTAACAAACTTTTTCCAACTCTCAAATGTGTCCTTCTTTGAGGATTAATTATATGGCCATCCATATTACAAACAATATAACAAGAGGCCTATGGTACAAATACAGAGTGTTTTTAGGCTAAAATTAAAAAATTAGAACTACCTAATTAAATGTGTACTGGAAAGGAACCTTGGGTGCAAATCTCTAAATTTGCAATTAATAAAAAATCACTCCAAAACATAAAACCTTAAGCAACAATCATGTCTTTCTCTGTCACTTACCCTTTTACCTGCAGTACAATTACTTTACCTGTATCAAATATGAGGCTTTTTAAATTATAGTACAATTATAATTAGGCTTTTTTCTAATGTTTACCAAAAGAATATTCAACCTCATGATTAATGGGGTAACAATTATCAACCTTCCCAAACTTGTTCAAAATAAATACATATCCAAACAAACAAATATCAAAAAATACAGCCAGTTCCTACTAACTACAAATAATAGACTAGATTAACAAAAGATAATATAAAAATGTGGCTTTAGTATCCCTAAAATAATTGTTATTTCTTTATCATTCTAGAACTCCAATGTCCATGAATGATAAGTAAAATAAGAAGAAAAGAACACAAGAATTTATCTGACAAAATGATATAGAACTCTGTAACCAAATCTGTGTATTGTTACATATAAACTCTGTTAATATGCATAATTAATATATACCTAATAATGCAAGGAAATATTTTCTCAGAGATCAAAAATAAACTGGATTGGCAGAACTTTAAGAAGATTCTTCAGCTAAGTTTCTGTCTTATTCTATTATGATCCCCATTTATTCTCAAATAAGGCAAGTTCACATATTTGTTTTTTGTGTACTCAGATATTCTTACGTATAAGCATTTATTGTGCCTATAAAGTTCACCTTGGTTTCCATTTAAACTTGAAAGATGAAATGTTGTCTACAGTATCAAAAATGTGATATGTATATCATGACTGAAAATCTTATTTTATATAAAAATTTATTGATTGCCATATAATATTAAATAACACTATAAAATTTTGGCTCTTTTGATTGATTGATTTAAATAAATAATACACATATAAATGATGCCTCTTTGGACACTAAAAGATTTCATACATCCCCAATTATGCTGAGCCAACCTCTTTTGTCATTTCAGTGACTCATAAATCTCACTGAAGAAGATTTAGTTACATCAATATATTGTTGATTTTTATATGGTCTTCTGGGTTTAGGATGAAGACTAACAAAATGATATTGATTTGTTCGAGGTAGGTAAATCTTCAATGACCTTGTTGCTTAATCTTGTGTAACATTCATAACTTACAGCTTAATCTATTGCAGAAAAAAATCCCCAATTGTTCTTAAAACTTGAGGTATGAATGGATAAAAAATAACTTTATTTTCTATAGGATAGATTATTCATCCTCTATGTATCTTCTATTTATTAACTCTCTTCTGATTTTTCCATCTCTACTACTATTATCTTGTATACAATTTCATTCAACACATATTTTAAATTATTCCAAAAATTTTCAAGGAAGATGTGATACACTCTTGAAATGGGCCAGAAGTATTACATTCAGAACATAGCTGAGGCAGTAATGAATAGATACAGAAAGAGGAAGCAAATATAAAATATATTGAAAAATTGACTTGCTGTAATATAGTGACCATTGTTTGATGGTATAAAAACATTGAAGAAGAAATCAGTGAGGGTAAGAGAGGTATATATCTTGGGTGACTATTTGATGATTAAATTAACTGGTATGAAAAACAAAGGAGCTGGAATGAACTTGAAGGAAATAAATTTGGTTTTAGGTTGAGATTAAGGTGCATAGCTTTGGGTAGAATTATGCCCTTTTGAAACTACTGTAAAGTTGATGACTTCTATTACTTCTATGCTCAGTCCCCACATTTAGGGTGATTTTCTAGTCAAGATAGAATACTCACTGATTTATACCAGAGAACAGTGCTAACAGAAGAACATATATGCATAAGAAGGAAAAATTATGTATGGCTTAATTTTAGCACCTATTCAGTAAATATTTTTGCATCTATATCATCTCAGTAAAGGTATACTAATTTATACAAAATAACTACAATACTTCTTGGACCTATAGGGAAGATTTAAAAAGAAAACTTTGGTCAAATTTAGCCTAATAATTATACTATATAGGTACTTAAATAAGAGATTCCTATGTACTATAGAAATAACAACTTTTAAAATGTATGCCATGACAAGTATACTACATGAAGGAAGAAAACTATTGATTATTACCTCTGAAATTGAGTTTCTGATTCCACACTGGGGAAACTGTTTTTCTCTGGTCTTCATTCACCAAATGGGCTGCACTCTAAATTTCTGATGAGGGCTGATTTTTTATTGTTCATTTCCATTCTAACCCAAGGTTTTTCTGGTCCCTTCTCCACCCAAGCCCTCAAGGCTAAATACTAAGTGCTTTTTGTGACTTACCCAATTGTATTTATTCCTAGATTCTTGACAGGTTTTCAGGATCAAGGATATAAAAATATCAAAGCAACTTAATATTATATTATCTAGAGTGGGGAACGACCTTCTAATCCTCTGCATCTTGATCTGTGCCCAGGCTGACTGGCACAGGACTCTTGTGCCCTTTGGATTGTGACTAGTTAGTCCAATGGGGAACCGCATTAGAGATCAAAAGTGTCTGCATCCTTTAATAAATGGTCACCACCTCTGCCATGGCCATTAGTATGGCTCTACTTTCAGCTTCCTGTTAATATTGCTCCCACCTTGCCCCTTCAATCTTATTGTGATAATTAGTTTCACTGTTTTAAGTGCAAGGTATTGCACAACATTTCATGCTTCCCAATATCCTGCTCATACTTATTTAAATAGTCACTTTATCAAATTTTCTGCAAAGTGCTCAATTTATATAAGCCATCTGTTTTCTGCTGAGATCCTGACAGATACAAGTAGTTTTCTTTTCTTTTCTTTCCTTCTTGATTATCTTTTTTGGGGGGTGGGAGGCGAGGGGGGATGTACTGGAGATTGAACCCAGGACCTCGTACATGGGAAGTAGGTGTTAAACCAATGAGCGACATCCCCTTCCCAATAAGAGTTTGTTTTTTCATTTGTTTGTTTGTTTTTAGGAGGTACTGGATATTGAACCTGGGACCTCATATGTAGGAAGCAGG
Source organism: Tolypeutes matacus (assembly GCA_026826555.1). NCBI lineage: Eukaryota > Metazoa > Chordata > Mammalia > Cingulata > Chlamyphoridae > Tolypeutes > Tolypeutes matacus. The sequence continues at coordinate 1,110,808 of JAKSZT010054334.1, forward strand.
CACTCAATCACTTGAGCTACATCTGCTCTTCTGATTATATATTTTTTTCTTTTTCTTTATCTTCTTCCTTTCCTTACTCCTCCCTTCCTTAACTCCTTCCTTACATCGATTTCTGTTTTACTCTATGGAACAGAATTGATAAACAATGGTCAGGGATTACAGAAATTTAAATAAAATAAAATAAATAAATAAAAATAAAATAAAACATATTTTAAGGTCTGGAGATGCCTATCAATAGAATTTGGTACCTTGTAATTGATGAGCTGCCATTTATTAGAGCTATTTAGGTAGAAGCTTTGTGCCCACAGGTCAAGAATATTTTTATAGGCAAAGAGTTGACGTGGAGATTGTGCTATATGATTATCTACAGTTATAAGAATTTGTGTTTATTAAGTAATATATTTTTAAAATATTCCATGCTTTGCATGGAATTTTTCAAATGTTTTTGAAAATTAAATGCCCAAGAGACCGGATATAAATTCATACATCTATGGTTAATTGATTTACAACAAGGATGCCAAAACCATTTAATTGGGACAAAGAATAATCTCAACATATGGTGCTGGGACATATGAATATCCACTTGCAAAAGAATGAAGTTGTACCCCAACCTCACATCATATTAAAAAATTAATTCAAATGTATCAAAGACCTAATTGTTAGAATCAAGACTATAAAACTTATAAGAAAGCATATCATGACCTTGGATTTGGCAATGGTTTCTTAAATATAGCACCAAAAGTATGAGCAACAAAGAAAAAAGAGAAAAATTCGACTTCATCAAAATTAAAACAAAAAACTTTTGTGCATCAAAGAACACTATCATGAAAATGCTAAGACAATCCACAGAATGGGAGAAAAAATATGCAAATCATGTATCTGATAAGGTTCTAGTTTCCAGAATAGATAAAGAACTCTTAAATCCCAACAGAAAAGGGACCAGCAACACAATTTAAAAATGGGCAAAAACTTGAATAGACATTTCTTCAAAAAAAGATATTGAAATGACCAACAGGCATATGATAAGATGTGGAACATTATAATCATTAGGGAAATAAAACCCAAAACTACAATGAGTTAATACTTCATACCTACCAAGATGGCTATAATTAAAAATAAAGGAAAATAACAAGCCTAGGCAAGGATATGGAGAAATTACAATCCCTGTTCATTCCAGACACTTTGGAAAACAATCTGGCAATGCCTCACCAAATTAACATAGAATTACCATATGACCTAGCAATTCCACTACTAAGTATATACCCAAAAGAATTGAGACAGGTATTCAGATAAGTGTAAGCAAATATACATAAAAGTGCCTTCTTTCACAAAAGCCAAAATGTGAAAACAGACCATAAGTCCATCATTGGATGCATGGAAAAACAAAATGTAGGACATACATAAAATAAAATATTATTCATCTGTAAAAATGAATAAAGTCGTCATCCATGCTATGACATGGATGAATCTGGAAAACATTATAAGTTAAAGAAGCCAGAGAAAAAAGGTCACATATTATATGATTCCATTTATATGAAATATCCAGACAGAAAAAGTAAATCTATAGAGACAGAAAGTAGAGTAGTAGTTGTCTGGGCAGAGGGAAGAATAGGGTGTGACTGTTTATGTGTCTGGGGTTTCTTTTTGGTGTGATAAAAATAACTTAGATCTAGAAAGAAGTGACGGTTGCACGACATTTTGAATGTATTAAACACCACTGAATATACATTTTTAAATGATTCATGGTTAATTTTATGTTATATGGATTTTAGTTCAATCAAAAAATAATAAATGCCCAAGTCATATAACATGCAATCAGTTTCTATGCTAGTTTTCTACCTAGTTCTATGACTGTGTGATAATCACTTACAATGTAAATAGATCTGCCTTGTTGAGAAATAAAATGTCTTTTTGAAAATATTAATGTATATCTTTCTTCATGTATATAAAACATAAATTAAAGTGATATGTTTACTATATTAGGTCAGTTTTAATGGAAAATACAGAATAAAAGACTAATTTTCAGAAATTAGTCGATTGATTAAATTTTATGTAATGCTGGTGTATTTATTTTATTTTATTTTTTAATGTTTCAATGGATAATCTCAATTCATCTTGGTAAGTTGGGGTGAAGAATATTCTCAAGTTAATTAGGAAGATCATCTATGATTTTAAAACAATATAGTATTTATGAAAAGCCATTTGAATTTGTTTTATATTGGCATTGATGCTAATGTCTAGCCTAATAAATATAATACATAGATACAAATTAACTCTTATACAACATAAACTATATATCTGGTTGATGAATAACATTCTTTATAATTCATTTAAATAATATAGTAGGATTGGCTCAATAATTATTTTATATTGTACACCTGCTTTCTACATAGGAAAAGTGTACATTAAAGAACTTGAAATCTCCATTGTCAGTGAATGCTTGTCAGCTTTCTCTTGCATTACTTTCCTCCACTTAGGTCCTAAATGTCCCCAACTATGGTCTCAGGTCTAGACAAATACTAACCTTACTCTGACAACCAAACTTGGCTCCAGGAACTGCTTGACTTCTTTCAAACTGTCATTTAGAAATTCTCTGAGAATACATTAGATCAGATATCGCTGATTTGTAAATTCTGAGCAACTTAAAACAGTAGTGAATAAGGTATGTCAAATGGTCTCAAAGATTCATGATTTGTTGGGAACAAAAGTGAGGTTAAGTAACCCTAATAAAAGAGCATTCATTTTAAATTTTTAAATAGCCATAGGAGAAGAGGAAACAGCTTACCCAAATCAGCAGGTAAGATCCATGGGCGCGGAGTTCACAGTTGAGGAAAAATTCACAGAGAATGCAACATCATGAAATAGTTCTTAAGGGATGTGTAAAGGCAGCATATGCAGTATCTTGGACTTGAACCTGGCTTACTAAGAACTCTATGACACCTCTCCTTTCTTTCATTGCACATCTTTTGAACTCTGCTGCCATACCTGGACATCTGTTCCCAACATAGATTCTTGAATCATCAGTGGCTTTCTTTTAGGGAACTTGCATCTAACCAAATGATCAGACCTCTTCCAGTTTGCTCGTCCTGATGACAACTGGGAATTTACCAATAGGAGGCAGAAGTTTCCCCCCTTTTCAATGAGCAAAGTTGAAATATTAAACAGTACTTTGTAGCTTTGTTCATTACTATGCCCCATACTTTTAGCAAGTGATATGAAAATCCTGAATTGCATAAGAGTCTTATGTCTTTCCATATACCTCAACTACAGTATACTTAAAACTAATATTTAAAGTATTGTTATTACTCTTCCTTCTTCAACTATTTTTTCCCTCCTTTTTCTCTTTGCAGCAACCCACCTGTTATTCATATCTAATTCAAATGTTATCTCCTCTATAAGGCATCTATCAAGTATCTTCATTCCTCTTAGAATTAGGTATTTGTTCCGGTATTATCTTACAGGAGTTTATATTTGATCATTGCTTTAGTCATTGTCCAAATAATTACTATACTTCTTTAGTGCACACTAAATATGCCTGTCTTTGCCATCCAGCAGAGAAGTTTGAGAGTAAGGATTAATCTTTAATCTTGTGTGCATCTCCTAATATCTATATTTTGTTCATTGAACAAAAATGATTGGGCTACAATTATGTACCCAGTACTCTTCTAGACAGTGAAATGAACTGGATGAAATTGTAACCCTGGTACAGAGGGACATAGCTGTTTTATATTTTCTGGAGAATATTAAAATACAAGGCTTTTTCTCCCATTTAAACCCAATTAAAGATATATAACTAGAATTCTGGGCTCAAAGGGGAGAATCAATAGCTTTATAATAAACTTTGTCATGCAGTAAAATCATATGATACATAAAACCATGTATTTTTTCATAGTCCTAGGCTATCTCTTCAAATGTCATTTTAATTCTCAAATCAATTCCACGTGTTAATACATTGGAATGAAGAGGTCACATTGTTCAGTCCCTGAGTATTTACGGTCATGTCCCTAATGCTTGAAATTCCAGGAGGAAAACTGAATTGTTCCAGAATGCTTTAAGCCAAAAACATCTGATGCAGCTGTGCTTTTGACACTTTAAAAACATCTTGTCATCAGTAGTAGATATTTAAGACATTTTAGAAAGCTTGCACATCTTTAGGCTTCTAGACCCTTAGGAAAACAAAGCCCAAAGGCAGAAACAGCAGGCAGGTGGAAATTTTCATGGCTTTTGCCTTCTTCATTTGGGGTTAAAGATATTTAGTACCAAGCACTTTTTCCATACTTGACTATTGAGGGGGAAGGTCTTAGCAGTCCTATATTACTCAGAGAGCTTTTGTCTTTCCAGAATGAAGTATGGGAAACAAAAATCTCAAAGTTAACAGCATTAAGAAAAGAAAATTGAGAAACAATTGTAAATTTCCGATATTGAGATAAAAGCATGGAGCTACAGAACAAAGACAAAAAAGTAAAAATTAGTTGAGCCAAATAAAATGTTCTGTTCAGTATAGGAACACAGGAAAACATGTTGTCCATTAACTGCAGAGAGGCTACTCCTTATTCATCATTTGAATGGGTTTTCACAGTGCTAATTAACTTGTGCTGATTAATTATCGCTTTCTCATCTGGTTCTAGTGAATATTAGAACAGATTTTTGAGGAACCTGACTGTGAATTTTGTCACAATGAAGAGATTTCTGTGTTGGGAAATTTCCTTAAAATCTATCTGGCTATAAGAGGATTCTAATGCTTAGAATTTAATAGTTTTCCATGTCATTTGCTTCTTCAGAATACTCAGGAGTTCATGGGTGAATAACCTTTTACATCTCCCCTCCAAGGCTACAAGAATATAAACAATAATATCCAAGAAATATGAAAAATAACAGTCGTAGAAACACATTCAGTCTTTGTCTTTTGAATCCCTAACTAAGGGACTGAGTGTATTGATAAGTCTCATTTCTTCATAAACCTTGATGTTGCCTCATTTCTGTGCCCTGACTTCTGTTTTCTGCTGCCATCTTCAGTTTTGATCTCCACTACCTGGTGGCCTTAATCTGTTGCTATTTCTACCATTATGCTCAAGATGGGCATCAACAATTGTTTAAAAATTACTGATGCCGCCCATGTAAATGCTACCTACCCCATTCCTGCCTGCTTCATTATTTTCTCAACATATATCCATTGTGTTGTTAGAGTAGGGTCAACCTCAAGAAATGTTATACCATTATTAAACAAATGAAAGAATAAACTTGATGTCTCATTTTTTTGTTTTGTTTTGTTTTGTTTTACAATATCACCTCCAATATTTTGTCTCTTTTATTATGTACACTCTCCAGTTTTTCTCTAAACACCTTGGCTGAGATCGACCATAATGCTCTGGATGCCTTCAATGTACACAACTACATCTTTACTGTTTGTAGTTCAAAGCATCTGCAAGTCTAGGTCATGATGTCTGTTGGAGACTGCCATTGTACTCCATGATTCATTCTGAACTCCCCCCTAAACCCCTGGTTGTCCAGGAAGACGTTATATTTCCCATCTCATTTGCTTATAGATTAGGTGATACTTTTATGTTTTCACTAGTGGAATGTTGGTAGAAGGGATGTGTGCAATTCCACACTATCTATTTGTAAAATATAGTTTTTCCCTATCATTCTTCTTTTCATTCTGACTGATATGAATGACAATGATTGGAACAATATTGGAAGCTACAGGTTAAGAGGGAAAGGCTGCCCTTTAGCCTGGTTTCCTAATATACTTCCAGGAGTATAGACCCTACTCATCCTTGATTATAATCCATGAAGAAATTGCCGTGGATTTTGTTTTAACTGAGGCATTTGGGGCTTGTTCGTTATACAACCTCAACCTTATTCAAATTAACATATCATAAATTGCACCAACTGAGTCAGATTCTAGTCAGGTTCCCATTTTATCTATGATAATTTTGACAACACAGGGCATGTTTGAAATAAGCAGAATAGAAAAAACTATTGGTAAGGCAGTGTTGCTTCCTTATTCAAACATGGTAGAAAATAAGCAATACAAATTATTTTATTCCTTATTTAGCAATATTTATGTACATGTATCATTGAACTAAGATGCTTTGTATTTAAGAATGGGAAATATTTTATGAAAATTGTAAAGGCTATTGGTATCATTTTAACTTATAATTGAAAATCATATATAGAATGGGAATTATATGTATGAACCAAGAACATTATTTGAATAATTGAGTATAAAAAGAAAATGAGTATGGTGTGTGAATATTTTTTTTTTAAAAGAAAGAAAATGAAAGTAGAAAAACTAATTAAATACTGACATTTAATATTTTAAAACTTTTAAGTATTTTATTTCACTGAATGTGTTTATTTAAAAGTTAATGTTGGCAATATATTTTAATTGTAAAATCAATACATGCTTACTGTAGAAATTTTGAAAATATGAAATAATAAAACAGAATTAATAAAGACAAGATTAATAAAGACAAGATTCCCTAGTGGAAGAGGCAAAATAAAAGGCCTACAGTCCAGTAAGCAGTTATAAATTGTAAGGAAAGTACTTTGCCATTAAAGTAGTTATCTCTCTCTATTGGGGAAAACTTTAAAAATTTTCCTTCCAATAAGACACAGCTACTTGTTTTACTCCCTCCCCCTCCTCTGAGAGTAACTGTTTGTGATGTCATGTTTCCTTCCCATCTATGATAATTTTGACCTGCTATCCTCACCTCACCCCAGGTTTAATTATAAAATAAAATTTAAGAGCTCTCAAATAAATTCTCCTTTGCAAAAACCCAATTAATAACTAATAACTATTATGTATAACCTAAAAGTTTCTTGTCTGTAATCCTGAGATAATTTAACAAGGGACTATTTTTGTTCATGTCAATCAGGAAAGGCTCTCAGTATCACCTAGTATCTGAACTGTAGCAAAGAGGGTAAAAAAAGTTTGTGCTTGCTATTGGAGGCAGTTATCTTTCTTTCCTACCGAAATTATATACAGACTTGAGCAAAGAATTTAAATGATTCCAAAAGCTTGAAGGCGTCATGATTACCTCCCAAGAACAAATTAGATCTGTGCAATTGTCTCTACTTCCGGTTTAGGTATTAATATTAGGACACAAGTCACGTAGAGATTTTATTGTGCAGTTAGGAATAAAAGCATAGAACTGAACTTTAATTTATAAAGAGGCAAATTCCAAGTAATATAAGGTAAATGTTCTCCAGCTTCATGTTTAAGGTCATCTATCTTAACACTAATGTTACTACTACTACTGATGATGATAATAAATCTAACAACAGGTAGCCCTTATATAGTACTCACAATGTCCCCTAAAACTTTCTATGCACATCACATATTGTTAACTTATTTAATCTGCATTAAAAACAACATAATGGTATGCATATAACTAGTATTCCATTTGACAGATGAGGAAAATAAGAGAAAAAGAGGATAAATGATGTTGACAAGGTAATATCTACTCTGATATTTTTAAGACCCTGGAGGAAACTTGTGTGGGAATGGATATTCACTACCCCAAATTCATTGGAAAGAAGTGCTAAAGTGAAGAACAGCAATTTGGAGACTAAGAAGAGGGGACGGTGGTGGGAACAACAAATGTTTCGCCAAGCAGCACTGGAAGTAATATATTTATAATAAGGCCACTAAAACATTTTTGCCATTTTCCATAACCGAATCTGGCAGCATAGAAGCAGAAAGAGAGAAAGGGACTATGTATTTTGAATTAATCCTAGAAACCATTCAATAAATATTCTCAAACTGAGCCTTCTACATAATATAGGTTGCCAATTAGAATATGAGTTAGTGCCAGAATTCTCCGTGGTCATTCACAAAGGATGCTTTATTTTAAAATTTAATTCATAATTAAATTATTTTACTGGCTGGAACTGAAAAATGTTTATATTTATTCAAGTTTTGAACATTTATAGTCTCAGAGTGTGAGTTGATTGTAGCATGGAATTAGCCAAAGCATAGCACTGTATTCTGTGACATTTAGATTTCATTATTATATGCTTTTTAATTAAAAACTTCAATATTCTATAAAGCCTTATGCATGCAAATACCATCCTTCAAAGATATTACATTTGACAATGATAAAATATCTATATAAAGAGAGTATATGAATTTTCTCTAATAATCTAGAAAACTGAATCTGTTTTCTACTGTAGTTTACATATGTGGGCATTGATATTGTGGCCAAACTTTAGGCATTCACCAGTTCAAGCAGTTACTTTTGTGATATATATGTTTTTTACCTGAATAATACTTAATGAAAAACATAGTTCATTAAGTGAATTCAAAATTTTGAAAATGAATTATGAAAATTAAAATAATTGATAGTAAGTTATTAAAATAATTTACTTATCTTTTATAACAAATCAATTACTATGACAAAGGTTATTTTTTTCTCATTTATGATAGTAAATAACAATATATTTATTGAATAGCTACAGGCCAAGTCTAATAAGCTATATAAAAATATGAAATCATGTCAAAAATATGGATATTATAGATAAATGACTACATTTTATCGATGCACTATGTCAGGAACAACATAGCTGTTCATTAAGGAAAAAGACTATGCATTCACCTTTGGCCATTTAATATACCTATAAGTCAGAGAACTAGATATACCAAATGAATATTTGAATATGTATATTTGTAATTCAGTTTAGCTATTTGTGTTAAACAAAGAGAATTTGAGAATTATGAGTAATTGAAACCACGAGGATGAATGCAATCACTCTAGGGAACAAGAAAATTGGTTGGAAAGTAAACGAAGAACACTAAAGAAAGCAATACTCAATGGTGAGAAACAGGCAGACTATTCAATCAAAAACAGTAAGAGTGGCCAGAGAGGAAGGCAGAAAATTGACAATGCCAGTAAGTATGGGATGAAGTACAGATTAACAGTTCCGATGATCTTAAAGAGGATGAGGCCTCTAAAGGTTTTGAATTGATCTGACTATTTTGGGGCCCTAAGCTACACATAAGCACAAACAGGCACACAGCAAGGCATGTAGGCACACAAGTGTCCACACACACATATATACACACACACACGTCTTCACCAGAACTCAAACCTCTACTAGGGAATCCTGAAAAGTGGCATGTGGTGTTTCAGTTTTCTGGCTGCCAAATTAAATAATGTGCAATGGGTTGGACTAAACAACAGGAATCTATTAGCTCACAGCTTTGAGGCTAAGAGAAGTCCAGAGTTAAGGTATTATTAAGGCGATTCTTTCTACCAGAGGAGTGTGGAATTCTGGAGCTGGCTGCAGTGATCCTTGGTACTTGGCTTTTCGGTCACATGGCAATGCACATGGTGGCCTCTCCTGGCTTCTCTTTTTTATTCCAGGTTCCATTGACTTTCAACTTCTGGCTGCTCCCTCTGGCTTTCTCTTTCCTGTCTGAATTTCTTTCTGCTCATAAATGACTCTAGGAATAGGATTAAAAATTATCTCATGAGGTATGAACTAATCAATTTTTTTTTCATGGAAAGGAAAATTGGTGTTTACGGGACCTGAGTAATTTTTTCAAGATAAGTCATCCAAAAAGTGGCAGAGGTATGTTGCAAATGCTGGTCTTTTGGGCTTCAAAGTGCATACCTTTAAATAATCACCATTACATGAGGCACCATAGGAATAAAAGGAGGACATGATAATGCTGCTAAAATGTAGAAATGGTGCCATAAAACTACCTTGGTAATGACTGTACTTGATCCCCAGTCAAGCCAGATGAATGCTCACTTCAACTCTCAATGGAGACTAAGTGTGTATTGTAGTCACAAATACTCCACCCCTCTATGTCACCATCAATTCCTACGGATCTCTCTGGATTACCATGCTCTCGGTAGTGTCCATTTATTTTTTGGTGAAAAGAATAAAATATTAGAACTCAGAATAACACCTTTTTGGGTGATCTAATTCCTTTTAAACATATATTTACATTAAGTAGGCTAACATCATATTAGAATATAGATAGATATAGATATATAGAAATATATATAGAGAGATATATTCTTCTCTATGTAATCACTACAACGTTAGCTTGAATGTCTTGTAATTGTCTTTGTTGCTGTTATTTTGGTTCCGTAAGCCAAATACACAACTAACCAGGTACAAAATATTTCTTGTGTGGGTAATAATATTAATATATAGAATTCTAAAAATGCATTATTTATTAAGTTGACTAAGAAAAAAAGACCGTAATATTAAAAGCTATTATGGCTGAAGAAGAAGAATGGAGAAAGCATTTAGGATGTTCTAGAGGAATCATTTTGTTCCATTTTAATATATCAAGATTAGAAAATAATCAACAACTAAAATGCAATTTCCATGAAATGAAAAATCTTGCCTGCTAGAAGAAAGGAATGTAGTTATATAACATAACAATAAACTGGCATTAAAGGTAATTTTTTTCACCCATATTTGTATTTTACATGAGGTTTTACTATTTTATACTGTCCCATGTCATAGATTTTACCTTCCCTTCTAGTAATATACATGACCTTAGACTTTTCCTTTCAAACACTGTCATACTCATATAAGAGCTCTGCTAGTTACAAACACCATGATATGCTTTCACCATTTCTATTCATTTCCAAAGATTTATGAATTTTTTTTACCAATTCTGCACAAATTAACCCTCAGCTTTCCATTTTCTATCCTCCTTCTATTTTCTGGTTACCTATATCCTAATTATTAACTCCATGAATTTGCACAATATATTTAGTTCATAATAGTGCAATCATGCAGTATTTGTCCTTTTGTGTCTGACTTGCTTCACTCAACATAATGTCTTCCAGGTTCATCCATGTTGTCATATGCTTCACAACTTCATTTCTTCTTACTGGTACACATGATATTCCATCATGTGTACACACCACAATTTGCTTATCCATTCAGTGGTTGATGAATATTTAGGTTGTTTCTAAATATTGGCAATTATGAATATCACTGCTATGAACATTGGTGTGCAGATGTCTGTTCATGTCTCTTCTGTCAGTTCTTCTGGGTATATACCTAGTAATGGTATTGCTGGGTCACGTGACAAGTCTATATTTAACTTTCTTAGGAGCTGCAAAGCCATTCATCACAGTGGCTATACCATTCTACATTCCCACCAACAGTTAATAAGCATCCTTATCTCTCCACATCCTCTCCAACATTTACAGTTTTATGACTTTTTAATAGCAGCCAGTCTAATACATGTGAAATGATATCTCATTGTAGTTTTGATTTGCATTTCCCTAATTGCTAGTGATGTTGAACAGCTTTTCATGTGTTTCTTTGCCATTTGTATTTCTTCTTCGGACTATTGTCTTTCAAGTCTTTTCTCATTGTTTAATCAGGTACTTTGTCTTTTTATTGTTGAAGTGTATGATCTCTCTGTATATCATAGATATTAAACCCTTAATGGATATGTGATTGACAAATATTTTCACCCACTGAGTCCGATGCTTTTTCACCCTTTTGACAAAGTCCTTTGAGGTGCAAAAGTGTTTAATTTTGAGGAGATCTATTATCTATTGTTTCATTTGTTGCTCACGCTTTGGGTGTAAGATTTAAGTAACTACCTCCTACCACAAGATCTTGAAGATGTTGTCCTACATTTTATTTTAGGAGTTTTATGGTTTTCCCTTATATTTAGGTCCTTGATCCATTTTGAGTTAAGTTTTGTATAAAGGGTGAGATAGGAGTCCCCTTTCTTTCTTTTGGATATGGATATCTAGTTATCCCAGCACCACTTATTGAATAGACTGCTCTGGTCCAGCTGGATGGGCTTAACAGTCTTGTCAAAAATCACTTGACTATATTTTTGACAGTCAAGGGGCTATTTCTGAGTTCTTTATTTTGTTCCATTGGTCAATGTGACTGTCTTTATGCCAGTATCATGCTGTTTTTACCACTGTAGCTAAGTACTGTGCTTTAAAGTCAGGAAGTGAGACTCCTCCGACTTTGCTCTTCTTTTTAAAAATCTTTTTGGCTCTTCAGTCTCCTTACTCTTCCAAATAAATTTAGTAAATTAATTTTTCCTTTTCTGTAAAAAAGGCTGTTGGGATTTTTATTGGGATTGTGTTGAATCTGTAAATAAATTTGGGTAGAATTGACATCTTAATGATATTTAGTCTTCCACTCCATGAACATGGAATGTCCTTCCATTATTTAGGTCTTCTTAGTTTCTTTTGGCAAAGTTTTGTAGTTTCTGACTACAGGTCCTTTATATCTTTGGTTAAGTTTATTCCTAAATATTTTATTGTTTTAATTGCTATTATAAATGGAATTTTTTTTTCTGATTTCCTTCTCAGATTGCATATCAGTAATGTAAAGAAATGCTATTGTTTTGGGGGGAATAAACTTGTATCCTGCCACTTTGCTGAACTCGTCTCTTAGTTCTAGTAGCTTTGTTGTGGATTTTTCAGGAAAGTCTAGACATAGGATCAGAGCATTAGCAAATAGTGAAAGTTTTACATTTTCCTTTCCTATTTGGGTGCCTTTTATTTCGTTATCTAGTCTAATTGGGCTAGCTAGAACCTCTAGTACAATGTTGAATAACAATGGTGACAGGAATCTTTGTCTTGTTCCCGATCTCAGTGGGAAAGCTCTCAATCTTTCAACACTGAGTGCAATGTAGTTTTTTTCATATATACACTTTACCATATTTAGAACGCTTCCTTCTATTCCTACCTTTTGGAGTGCTTTTATCAAGAAAAGGTGTTGTATTTTGTCAAATGCCCTTTCTGCATCAATCAAGAGGATCATGAGATTTTTATTCTTCAATTTATCAATGTGGTTTATTATGCTAATTGATTTTCTTGTGTTGAACCACCCTTGCATACCTGGGATAAAACCCACTTGATCATGGTGTATAATTCTTTCAATTTGATTTTGGATTCTGTTTGCAAGAATTTTTTTGAAGATTTTTGCATCTATATTCATTAAAGGTATTGGCCTGTAATTTTCTTTTTTTCATAGTATCTTTATCTGATTTTGGTAATAAGATGATGTTGGCTTCATAGAATGAGTTTGGTAGCTTTTTCTCCTGTTCAATTTTTTTGGAAGGGGTTGTACAAGTTTGGTATTAGATTGTATTTGAATGATTGGTAAAATTCACCTGTGAATCCATCTGGTCCCAGACTTTTCATGTTTGGGAGGTTTTTCTGTTTCAATCTCTTCATTTGTGATTGGTTTGTTGAGGTCTTCTGTTTCTTCTAAGGTCAGTGTAGGTGGTTCGTGTATTTGTAGGAATTTGTTCATCTCTTCTACATTGTCTAGTTTTTTGCTATACAGTTCATAATATCCTCTTATGATCTTTCTTATTTCTGCAGTGTCAGTCCCCCTTCTCACTTCTGATTTTATTTATTTGTGTCTTATCTCTTTTTTTTTTTTGTCAGTCTAGCTAAGGGTTTGTCGATTTTGCTTATCTTCTCAAAGAACCAACTTTTAGTTTTGTTGATTCTCTCTATTGTTTTTCTGTTTTCAATTTCATTTATTTCTGTTCTGATCTTTACTATTTCTTTCTTTTGTCTTGATTTGGGATTAGTTTGCTGTCCATTCTCTAGTTCCTGCCAGTGTGCATTAGATCTTCAATTTTTGCTCTTTCTTCTTTTCTAATGTAAGCATTGAGTGCTATAAATTTCCCTTTCAGCAATGCATTTGCAGTGTCCCAAAGATTTTGATATAGTGTTCTCATTTTCATTCATCTCAAGATACTTGCTGAATACTCTTGCAATTTCTTCTTTGGCTCAGTGAGTTAAATTTAATAGTGTGTTGTTTAAAATCCATATATTTATGAATCTTCCCTTTTCCCATCCATTATTGATTTTCTGATCATTTTGTTATGATCAGAGAAAGTGTTTTTTTTTTTTTTTTATTAAAGGATTTTATTTATTCATTCATTTATCCCCCCCTTGCTGCTTGTGCTCGCTGGGTCAGCTAACCACGCCGCACTGGCGGGCCTGCCCTCACCAGGAGGCCCCCGGGAACCGAACCCGGGGCCTCCCATATGGCAAACGGGAGCCCCACCGATCGAGCCACAGCCGCTTCCCAAGAGAGAAAGTGTTTTGTATAACTTCAGTGTTTTCAAATTAATTGAAACTTGTCTTGTGACCCAGCATATGGTCTATTTTGGAGAAGATTCCATGACTAATTGAAAAAAATGTATATCCTGCTGTTTTGGGGTGCAATGCTCTATAGATGTCTGTTATGTCTATTTCATTTATCGTATTATTCAAGCTCTCTGTTTCTTTATTTATCCTCTGTCCAGATGTTCTATCGGATACTGAGAGTAGTGTATTAAAGTCTCCAACTACTAGTGTAGAGACATCTATTTCTTCCTTCAGTTTTACCAGTGTGTGCCTAATGTACCTTGGGGCACTTAGGTGAGTAAATATTTAATATAGTTATTTCCTCTTGGTGAATTGCTCCTTTTATTAATATATAATGACTTTCTTCATCCCTTATAACAGTTTTGCATTAGAAATCTATTTTATCCTATATTAGTTTAGCTACTCCAGCTCTTTTTTTGGTTACTATTCGCATAGAATATCTTTTACCAACCTTGCACTTTAACCTCGTTGAATCCTTATACCTGAGGTGGGTCTTTTGTAGACAAAATATAGATGTCTCTTATCTTTTTATCCATTCTATCAGCCTATGTCTTTTGTTTGAGGAGTTCAAGCCATTAACATTCAATGTTATTACTGTAAAGGCTTTACTTACTTCATCCATGTTGTCCTTCGGCTCTCTGTTGTCATATCATTCTATCGTCTGTCCTCTTACTCTTTATTTACCTTTCCTAATAATCTTAATTTCTACACTCTTCTCCAAATCATTCACAATTGTTTTTTTTCCTTTCATGCTGCAACACTCCCTTTAGTATCTCTCAAAATTTTGGCATTTGGAAACATATTCTATCAGTTTTTGTTTGTCTGTGAAGACTTTGAACTCACCCTCATTTCTGAAGGTCAGTTTTACCAGATACAGAATTCATGACTGGAAGTTTTTCTCTTTCAGTACCTTAAATACATCATACCACTTTTTTCTCACCTCCTTGGTTTCTGATGAGAAGTTGGCACTTAATCTTATCAAGTTTTCCTTGTATGTGATGCTTTGCTTTGCTTTTGCTGCTTTAAGAATCTTCTCTTTATCTCTGATATTTGTAATTCTGAATAGTAGGTGCCTTGAGGTAGGTCTGTTCAGATTTATTCTGTTTGGGGTGCATTGTCCTTCTTGGATAGTGATATTTATGTCTTTCACATAAGGGCTGAGAAGTTTTAGATCATTATTTCCTCAAATACTTTTTCTGCCTCTTTTCCATTCTCTTTTCCTTCAGGGACACCAATAACGTGAATGTTTGTGCATTTCACATTGTCATTCAAATTCCCTGAGACTCTGTTCCATTTTTTACCTTTTCTTCTCTTTCTGTTCTCCTGTCTTTTCCAGTTCAGATGTTCTGTCTTTGAAATCACGAATTCTGTTTTCAAGCAATTCAAATATGCTCTTATGTTGCTCTAATGTATTTTTAATCTCATCCATCTTGTCTTTCATTCCCATAAAATCTGTTACTTTTCTTTGCAGGCTTTCAAATTGTTCTTTATGCCCAGCCAGTGTCTTCTTAATATGCTTTACTCTTTAGTCAAATTTTCTTTAAATTCTCTGAATTGATTTAGGAGAGTTGTGTGATTTTCACCGATTAATTTTCTTAAATCTTGTATCTTCAGGATATTTAGTTTATTCTTTCGACTGGGGAGTGTCTTCCTGTTTCTTATTATGGCTTGTAATTTTTTGCTGATGTCAAGGCAGGTGAATAAGTTGATGAATATACTCAGATGGCCAATTTCTCAATTTTGCCTATTTTTTTTCCGCAGTCTGGGTCGACTTATTCTAAGTCTTTAAAATTGCCCTGCTTAAGTTATCAAAGTTGGTCCAGGGACTCACTAATGGGGTGCAGATATTTTGCCAGGGATTAGGATACCGAGAGAACAAAAAACAATTTTTGTCCATGCAATTTCCATGGCAGCCTGCAGATAGTGTCCATCAGCATACCTTTTCATGGTGGTATTTCAGTCTCAGCTTTCCTGTGTTCTTATGTTGCTACTTCAGAATGGAGATTCCAAGTGGCCTCTGCTGGCCGAACTCACTGAAGAAAAGCCCCCTGGCACCTTCTCTTTCTTCCCTTGAAACAGCTGACAGGGAAGAAGATGTCTGTTTCCCTCTCAGTCAGCTGCAGTGAGCCAGGGGTTTTAATATCTTGGGGGTGTGGGTGGGGAACTCATCCTATCCACTCCCAGGGTGCTTTGTAATTCACATTTGTTGTTTCTGGTTTTTCGTCTTTTTGTCCCTCACCCTCCTGGGAGTTGAGTACCACTGTCCTGGTCTGCTGACCCCCAAAGGAGGTCCCTCAGACAGCTTTTGGTTCTTTCTCCGTTGTTTTTGGGAGAGAATTGAGCTCTGTCTGTTAGTCTGATGCCATCTTCCCACAATCTAAAGCTAATTTTTTTAGGTAGAAAAAAGTTTCACTTGTTATTTTTGTCTACACTCTCATGGTGATGTTTACACAAATGCAAATTCCTAATCCAAGTAGGAGGAATTTATTACTTTTCCATTTTTAGATTAACAATAAAATTGGTCAAAAATTGAGCACAGAATTACACCTAACATTAGTTTTCGAATCTGGTACTGAATAAATATTTTTAAACAGTACACTTTGTATCATCAAACTTCAAAAGTGAAAGATCCTTTTTCTTAGAAATCAATTCAGAGGATAAATAGAATTAAGCTAGTCATAAAAAAATCCTGAATGACTTCTCTAAAGAAAAATTAAATTATATTAGTGAAAATAACTATTTCTTTTGAGGTTAGGGCCTTATTTATTTCTGTATCACAAATGACTAACAGTAATGTGTGCCCCACAGCAGGCTCTTAAAAGTATTAGTTTTAAAAAAAAACCTGAATCATACCACTTTGTTTAAATTAGATAAAGGGAGGAAGAATTAGTGGGGGGAGGAGGAGAACAAAACTGAGAGAAAAATAATTTTTATCAACAATTGTTTTTAATTTTTGCATGGCTGGATACAAATTTCATGTAAGGATAGAGTGTTTATGTTACCCACTAACATAGTTTTCAAGTTTATCTTTCATAATTTTTAATCCCTGATTAATTTCAATCTACACCCATCCATTGGGCTAAAATAGAGTTACGGTCCAAATTGTTTTAATCACAATCATATTACTTTTGCAAGATAATGGAGACATCTCATGTATCGTGGAATACATTGATTTCAGGAAAAAGAAAGAACAAAGGATAAGAATCTGTTCACCAGCTCAATGTAATCCTATTTCCATTGTGTCATGACCATTATCTAAACAATATCACCAGATATGAAATGCATACCTTTATAAAAATGCCACTACAGACTTAGAAACCCCTTTGTTCCAATTGTGGATTTACCAAGTACATTTTGAGTATCTGTAATTTAAATCCTAAATAGCCTTGCCCACTTAATGGCTGAAATATGTAAATGAACCCTTTTGGGTTTATTAAAAAGTAAAATCTCTGTTTGTTAATAAATGCATTAGTATCAATTTTGTCAATTAGTATTTGTAAATTGGCTTATAATTAATTGCCTTTCTAAAAATAATCCTTCTTTGAATTAACTGGTTAAATACCAACCTAGAACTGCAAAACTAAGGGTTTGACTCTGAACCTATAGTGAGCAGCCTGGGCATGTGGCTCCAGGTTGATGGCCACCCAGCTGGCCATTCCATGCATCATGAATGAAGCAGACATCTATTCAGAGGAATTGTACCTTCTGTATTTGATTTTAATTAAAAATTTAAAATATAGATGAATTATTTTAGGAATATGAGAAATGATAGAACATAGATGCTATAAATTATACAGACAGGAATATATTTTATTTATGACGCTTCTATCACCTTTTCTTTAGTAAACGTGTGTGTCTTCATATTGCTATCACTTTGAGTCCTCAGAGACCTATTATAGCAAAGGATAACTCTCAGTGCCAGAGAGATTTTTTTTTTTAAGAAATCAAGTATTCTTATTTATTTAGTTAGTTAGTTTTATCACTTCTAACTCTAGAATGCTTTTTGCATTCATTATAGTAGAGCTCTATGAAACAGGATAAAATCAGAGGGAAAAAAGTTTAAAATTACTCTCAGAACATATACTAAGAGTAGAAAACTTTGCTAGCCAGCTGAATCAGTGGTTTTCCAAAGGAGTATTAATAGCTTATATAATTTAATACTCATTGAGGTGTTACAATGTACTATTTAATTTTGTCAGGTGAACCAATATATTTAAAACTTACTGTATTACCATCATATTTCAATGATATTAATTTGGTATTGTGAAAGTATTTTGGGATAATTTCCAGTTGAATAAATATGAACTTAGAGTATAATTGACTATGTCATTACCCTAAGTAACAGCTATATGTGACTCTTATACAAATATCAGTAAAGGGAAATTTTATTTAGATTAAACATATTTGTTTAATTGAAATATTAGAAAATATGGTATAATGCAGTAGTGGAATTCAAGAAACTCATAATGAACAATATTGTAATGTAATGAATATACTATTTTATAATATTTAAGATAGGGTTCGGAAATTATGATGAAATAAAATTCATATATCATTATGTACTTATTCTAACACTAATTCAATTAATTAAAATGTAAGTATCTGTTCCATGCTGAGAAAATGAGGGAATACCTGACTTTCTCTAAAGGAACATTACTTAGAGATACAAGACATAAAGATTTTTCTCCTTCATTCTGCTTCTATGGTAAATTACATTGACGAATTTGGTTGATTGTTAAACAGACATTGCTTGGTTTAACTTTACTTGATACTGTGAACATACATATATACTTCTGAGTATAGGAAAATAATGAAAAACACCTTTGCAAACATTTTAGTCAAAGTGTTAAATATAGTACAATCTAAAATGGAGAGCAAATTCTGGCACCAATAGGGAAACTTTGATATTTAAACATGTACCATTTTTTTTCATGGACTTTTAATCTAAAAATCTACAATATATTGTCATGTAAATCAAAGTTATCACTTTATACATACATCTACATTCCGTATACAGTTGCAAAAATGGCCCAACCAGCATATTATTTTGACTCAAAAGAATGATGGCAATGCTGACCATAAACTTAGAAGACAACAATTTTCTTATTTCTTTTTTATATTTTTGAGTCTTTTTTCTCTTCTTTTTTTGGTTTCCTCCCTTTATCTCTCTTTCCTTTTCTTAACTAGTGAAAATATTTATTTTTCCCTATGTTAATGCCATAATTTCTTAATTTATATATGTTGTAAAAAAAGTATAAAATTAATTTTATGTTATATAGGGAACAGCATCAATTACATAAGGCATTACATTCTATTGACTCAAAAAGCCAAGACATGTTCTCACCTACACCTCTGACAAATTTGTTGCCATGCTGGTAAAATGGAGGATTTACTGATCTTCTGCTGTCTAAAAATTTACAACCGTTTTTTTCTTAAGGATAAAAAGATGTGTCAATAGCAAATTTTCTCTGCTCTGATGAGAATGATTTTACTAAACAAGAATCAAACAAATTTACTATGGAAGAGAGAATCAAAATATCAGATGATTCTTAAATGCAAATGCATGGACAATGTAAAACATATCTAGGCAGGGCCAAGTAGTAGCGGGACCTATGCAGTGTCAGAAAAGACACTTAAATCTGGAGAGTGCAATAATATCACTGTTTATGTATTTCTCTCTTTTTTTTTTTTTAACTTTGATTAGTTTCTGATGAAATTCAGTGACAGGGGCTTTAATAGATTTCCCCAAATCTCCTGATGGGAAGTTCCATGTTTCCCAAAAGTAATTACATCAATAAGACTAATTTAAACTTTTAAACTAAATAACCTCTTTATATATATATATATTTAAAGATGCTTAGATTACATAAAAGTTACACAAAAATTACAAGGATTCCCATGTTCCCCACCTCACACACCTCCCATAACATCCCACATAAACATCTTTCATTAGTGTGGCACATCACCTGCAATGGAAGGTTCTGTGATAAAATGTGAATCCTTTACTCAAAAATCAAAATGCACTGCTCCAATGTTTGCCTGTATACTTGAATCAATTAAAATATTTAAGAGAATATGTTTTTTATTCTAAGAATAAAATGAGATGTTTGAACATTAAAAAAAAAATAAAAGGACATATTATCATTTCAAATGGGAAAAAAAAAAAACATATCACTGTACTTACCAAATAATGACAGAATTGAAGTCTGAAAAATACAGTGCAAGTGTAGTGATTCTATCTAAAAGGGCACAAAATTTGAGGACATGGAGTCATAGTACAAAGCAAAGGACTGTCTATGATGAGAACTTTACCATACAATAGATGGATAAATGATGATGTGATGATGATGATTTCTCATTAGGAAATGTTAAAACTTTATGTATGAGAGCTTGCTAGGATAAGAAGGAACAAATTACACAATAATTTTTACCTTAAGATAAATGGGGAATTTTTTTAAGTTAACTCATTTCCTAGAAATATACAAGCTTGGAAGGAAATATATATGTTTTGAAGGAAAAAAAGGCAATTGAGGAAATAATGACCGAAAGCAAAGGTGGCTTGATTTTCTGTCTTTTCTCATTTTTTTATTGTTTTGGTTTTGCTTTCATTTTTTACTTTATCTACTTTAACAAAACTAAAAAATAGGTGAGTCAATATGATCAAATCATGTGGATAAACTATCTACCAATAGTATCCTTGTCAAGCTAGGACTAGATACTGGGAAGAGATGCAGGGAGTACTAGGTAATGTAGCAATAAGATTCTATTTAAATGCTCATTTATCTCTCCTTTTCCCTTATTTAGTATTACAACAGATTTTTTGATCACACAAACGTATCAAAATAATTTAAAAAAATAAGCAGGCACCTACGAACATTTGTACATTTATTGCTATATAAATTATGAACATGTATTACCTACACATAATTGGACATTAAAATATATAAAATAAGTATATTTTTAAAAAGGCTAAATAAAAATTAAGTTCAAACTTCTTTCCTGAAACAACTTGGATTTTCTTGAATTCTGGCTGAGTTTCATGCATCCTACTTTGAAAGCCCCATTTGCTAGGTATAATAAGGAGATAACAAAAGATGAAGCATAAGAGTATTTGTTGAACAGGGGTCTGTAAAAATAATTACCTATGTGTAACTAAGATGTAATTCAGCTCACATCTATGCATAATTGGTTTTCCCATTCATATCACCACTGCCTTTCGGGGGTCAAAATGCCACCTCAATCTCTGATACAAATGTGAAGAAAGGGGAGGGGACATAATGTTGCCCTGGAGCACTTAAAAGGGAGAATGGCATCAATGAGCAAAATTCAAGTTTTATATGACAAAAATCTCAGGGCACAATTAGGTAGCTCCTGCTAGAAAACCTAGAAGGAGTTTAAGGAAAGATTTCCTCTGACATCAGAGGACTAGAGCTGATGCTACTCCTCTACATGTTCTTTTGAATGGCAGGTATATTTTGCAATTATTAGCTATGCCTCTGCTCTTTGTCTTGGCTCCCAAGTAACTTCCTGGTGCAGAGAAGCAACAAGGCTCAGCATTTTCTAGATACTGAACAACTTCTATGCTTCCTAGGTCATCCTCTTCTATTTTTACACATCCCCAACACCAGATCCCTTTGAAAATCAAGCTCTATTTCTTCTCACCCTACCTCAGGTTCATTAAAAAAAAAAAGGACTATTTTAGTTTTCCAATGTAATAATCTTTATTTTTTTAAGCAACATCAATGCGTTTAAACTAGGTCTTTTATTCAAAAGTATGCAATTTTTGGAAATGAGCAATTCTATAACAAATTTTAATTTAAGTTTAACACTAAAAATTATTCACACCTTGATATGGTCTAAACATCTTCCCCCATGTATGAATAAATAATTTATCAAAATCAATATGGAAGGGGGAAGCCAAGATGGCAATGGAGTGAGGAGGTCCTGGAGTCGGCTCATGCTGCAGGGCAGTTAGTAATCACTCAGAGCTACCTACAGCACTTGTTTGGGGGACCCAGGAGACCAGAAGAGTATCCTGCAACATCCTTGAAAGTATGGAAGAAGAAGACTGCCCATCCACAGAGAGGATTCATGAGTAGAGCCCCCCAGGCCCGGGTGGTCAGTGCCCACAGCATAAGCCACCTCGGGAACTATTCCGGGAATGGAGTTAGAAGCTCCATTAGCCAATCATTAGCTGAAATTGGTGATACACCATGTCTTCCTACCCCATTTTTTGGAGAAAAATTCCCACCCCTGGCAAGGAGTGAGTCTAGTGCTATGTCCGTTTACCTGAGTATCTGTGGTCATTTTGGACCTACATGGCATATATTGCTGCCCACAACTACAGTTGGATTCCCGCCCAAGGTAGGGGAGGAAGGGGTGTGAAGCTTTATCAGTCTCTCCAGGCAAATACAAACAGTCTTGTCCTGCTCAACTTGGATTATTATACACGGCTGCAGCTCTGTCCCTATTCCTGACAGAGGAGAAAGGTGGGAGAAGCTTCATCAATTCCTGGGGCAATGTGGATAGCTCCAGCCTTCATAGCTTACAGAACCAACCACATCCTTGGCTCCTACTGCACAACCAACAAAGGAAAAGACAAGAAAGCCCTAAACTAAAGGGAGAAACTGTACCCAGAAAAAATACATGTAGCAAGCCAGATGGGAAAACGCCAACAAAAAATTACAAGCCATACCAAGAGACCAGAAGAAATGGCCCAGTTAAAGGAACAAGATAAGCCTGCAGATGACATAAAGGATTTGAGACAATTAATTATAGATGTTCAAACAAATCTCCTTAATAAATTCAATGAGATGGCTAAAGAAATTAAGGATATTAAGAAGATACTGGATGAGCACTAAGAAGAATTTGAAAACACACATAGAAAAATAGCAGACCCTATGGTAATGAAAGGTGCAATAAATGAAATGAAAAATACACTGGAGGCATATAACAGCAGATTTGAAGAAGCAGAAGAAAGGATTGGTGAGCTTGAAGAATGGCTCCCGAAAGAGAACATACAAAAGAACATATGAAGAAAAGAATAGAAAAAATTGAACAGGATCTCAGGGTACTAAATGACAGCAAGAGACATGCAAACATACATTTCATGTGTGTCCCAGAAGGAGAAGAGATGGAAAAAGGGGCAGAAGGAGTATTTGAAGAAATATTGGTAGAAAATTTCCCAACCCTAATGAAGGACATAGATATCTGTGTCCAAGAAGCACAACATATTCCCATTTGAATAAATCCAAATAGACCAACTCCAAGACACATACTTTATCACAATGTCAAATGCCAAAGACAAAGAGCAGCAAGAGAAAAGCAATGCATAACATATAAGGGATACCCAATAAGATAAAGTGCCAATTTCTCATCAGGAACCACGGAGGCAAGAAGGCAGTGGTATGATATATTTAAGATACTCCAAGAGAAATACTGCCAGCCAAGAGTTTTATATCTGGCTAGATTATTTTTCAAAAATGAAGGTGAATTTAGGATATTCACAGATATACAGAAACTGCAAGAGTTTATAATAAAAAGACCAGCTTTGCAGGAAATACTAAAGGAAGTGTTACAGCCTGAAAAGAAAAGACAGGAGAGGCTTGGAAGAGAGTCTGGATATGAAGACTGTATCGGTAAAAGCAACTAAAAGTGTCAAAAATAAAATGACAGATAAAATGCAAAGATCAAAATGGATGAAATAAGAACTGTCTTTATAGTAATAACATTGAATGTTAATGGATTAAACTCCCCAATCAAAAGACACAGATTGGTGGAATGGATAAGAAAATATAAGCTATCTATATTCTGTCTGCAAGAGACTCACCTTAGACCCAAGGATACCAGTAGATTGAAAGTGAAAGGCTGGAAAAAGATATTCCATGTATGTAGTAACCAAAAAAAATCTGGGGTAGCTATACTTATATCAGATGAAATAGACTTTAAAAGCAAAACTGTTGATAGAGACAAGGAAGGACATTACATATTAATAAAAGGAATTACTCACCAGGAAAAAATAACAATCATAAATGTATGTACACTAACCAGGATGCCCCAAGATTCATGAGGCAAACACTGGCAAAACTGAAGGGAGAAATAGACATCTCTACAATAATAGTTGGAGACTTCAATACACCACTTTCTGCATTGGATAGAACATCTGGGCAGAGAATCAATTAAAAAAAAAAACAGAGAGCTTGAATAATATGATAAATGGACTAAACCTAATAGACATAGACAGAACATTGCACCCCAACACAGCAGAATATACATTCTTTTCAAGTGCTCATGGATCTTTCTCCAGGATAGGCTATATGTCAGGTCACAAAGTAAATCTCAATAAATTCAACAAAATCAAAATTATACAAAGCACTTTCTCTGATCATAATGGAATAAAATTGGAAATAAAGAAGCAGCAGAAAAAGGGAAAATATATGGAGATTAAACAACACACTCTTAAATACTCCGTGGATCAAAGAAGAAATTTCAAGAAAAATCAATATATATCTTGAGACGAATGACAATGCAAATACAACATATCAGAACCTATGGGATGCAGCGAAGGCAGTGTCAAGAGGAAAATTTATAGCCCTTAATGCTTACATTAAAAAAGAAGAAAGAGCTAAAATCAGTGACCTAATTACACAGCTGGAGGAACTAGAAAACGAACAGCAAACTAATCCCAAACAAGTAGAAGGAATGAAATAAAGATCAGAGCATAAATAACCAAGGATGTGAATCACTTGTATTCAGAAAACTATAATGCATTGCTAAAAGAAATTTTAAAAAGACCTAAATAATTGGAAGAACATTCCATGCTCATGGATGGGAAGACTAAATATCATTAAGATGTCAATTCTACCCAAATTGATATACAGATTCAATGCAATTCCAATAAAAATTCCACCAGCATTTTTTAAACAAATGGAATACAGAATTATCAAATTTATCTGGAAGGGTAAGAGGCCCTGAATAGCTAGAAACATCTTATAAAGGAAAAGTGAACTTGGAGGACCCTCACTTCCAGATTTTAAATCATACAGTGGTGAAAATAGCATGGTACTGGCATAAGGATAGACACATAGACCAATGGAATTGAATTGATGGTTCAGAAACAGATCTTCACATCTATGGCCAAGGGATTTTTGATAAGCCTGTGAAACCCACCCAGCTAGGAAAAAAAACAGTTTATTCAACAAATGGTGCTGGGAGAACTGGATATCCGTAACTAAAAGAAAGAAAGAAGACCCCTATCTCACACCTTATACAAAAATTAACTCAAAATGGATCAAAGACCGAAATATAAAAGCAAATAAAATAAAGCTCCCAGAAGAAAATGTAGGGAATCATCTTCAAGATATGGTGGTAGGTAGTGGATTCTTGAATCTTACACCAAAAGCACGAACAATGAAAGAAAACATGGATAAATGAGACCTCCTCAAATTTAAACATTTCTGAGATTCAAAGGACTTCATCAAGAAGGTGAAAAGGCAGCCCACTAAATGGGAGAAGATACTTGGCAACCACATATCTGATAAAGGTTTGATTTCCATTCTATATAAAGAGATCATATAACTCAACAATAAAAGAGCAAGCAATACAATTAAAAAATATGACAAAGATTTAAAGACATTTCTCCAAAGAGGAAATAGAAATAGCCAAAAAGCACATAAAAAAATGTTCCATATCACTAGCTTTTAGGGAAATGCAAATTAAAACAATAAAGAGATATCATCTAACACCCATAGAATGGCCATTATTAAAAAAACAGACAGCAATAAGTGCTGGAAAGGATGTGGAAAAATAGGAACACTCCTTCACTGTTGGAGTGAGTTTAAAATGGTGCAGCCTCTGTGAAAGACAGTTTGGCGGTTCCTCAGGAAGCTGAATATAAAACTGCCATAAGATCCAGCAATCCCTCTACTAGGATTATATCCAGAAGAACTAAAAACTATGACATGAACAGACATCTACACACTGATGTTCATAGTGGCATTATTTACAATTGCCAAAAGATGGAAACAACCAAAGTGTTCATCAACCAATGAATGGATAAACAAAAGGTTGTATATACATATGATGGAATACCATGTTGCGGTAAGAAGAAATGAAATTGGGACTCATATGATAACATGGATGAATCTTGAAGACATTATACTAAATAAAGTAAGCCAGACACAAAAACACAAATATTGCATGGTCTCATTAATATGAACTGAATACGAAGAATAAACACATGGAAATAAAACTTAGAGTATAGATTATTAGGAGATAAGAGGAATGTTGAGAAGAACTACTGATGCTTAATGTATGTAGAAGCTTTAATTAACTTGACTGTAAAAGTATGGAAATGGATAGATTTGATGGTCACACATTATAGTGAGTAGCAAATGGTTTATGAATGGGATTGTGGCTGAAATGGATAGTCTAAGGAAGCAAATGTTAATTGATAGAAAACTAAAGAATGATCTAGGGACTGAATAACACAGTGAACCCAGAGGTGGGTGAGAATTGTGGTTGAGGGTACAAATGCAAGAGTGTCCTTCTGTGAGTTAAAGTAGATGTACATCTCTATTGCAGGAAGGTGGGAATGTGGAGAAGCATGGGAAAACTACAATTGGTGTGACCTATAGACTGTGGTTAACAGCAATACTATAATATTCTTGCATCAATGACAAAGATATACTGTGTTGATAATGGAGGTAAATGAAAAAAGTGTGTCAAATGTATGCTATGGACCATGGTTGGTAGTAATAGTCTAATATTATCTCATAATCTGTAACAAATGTTCCAGCACAGTGTGGTGTGTTGGTGAAGGGAATTCTACATATGTGTATGATTGTTTTGCAAGTATTCTGCAACTTCACAACTTCAGTAATAAAATATATATATATTTTTAAAATAGGGTTGGTTGGGGAAAAATACACCAAATGTAACATAGAGACTATAGTTAGTAGTAATATTTAGATGATGCTCTTGCAAGGTTTGTAACAAATGATTCACAACAATGCAAAGTGTTGGTGGAGGGTTGATGTATGAGACCCCTGTATGATGTTATGTATGTTTATTTTGTAAGTTCACAATCTTTTCTATACACTTATTTTTTGTGCATGTTCATGTATGAATGATATACTTCAATAAAATATATTTAAAATCATCAATATACAGCAAGTGGCTAGTATTGTAAAGACTAAAGATAAGTATGCATGTAACATCAGGGGATTTAAATAGACACAATCTCTGCAAATAAAATACTGGTATAAACGGTACAAATTAAAACTTTTTTCACATTCAGATGAATAGATTGTAAAAGATGAATGTAGAATATAAGTCAGACTTCCATACAGGAATGAAACATTATGTTAAGGCAGAATTTCAAAATTATAAAATAATTTTGGATAGTGCTTTATACTTCTTCCTTTTTCTGAAAAGTTCTATGAACTGTACCTAGTCAAGTATTCTGATAATTTTTTACATAAATTCTTAGCTTGAGTCTTTAAAATACCACAACTTGCTTTTTTTTTTTTTTATTTTTTATTTATATTTTTATTTTTTTTTTATTATGGGTAAAAATCAAAATTCTCACAATACATACAAACATTTGTAAAATGATATATAAATATATATGCATATATGTGTATTTGCTTACAAAAATGTTATTTATTTATATATATATACATATATTTTAAGAGGTGCTTAGATTACCTAAAATATTACACGGAACCCACTGGGATTCCCATGTTTCCCACCTCCCACACCTCCCACCACATCCCACACAAACATCTCCCACATTGTGGCCCACCAACCTCAATGAACTTACACATCCTGGAGCCTTGCCACCAACCATAGACCACAGTTCACACTGTAGACCACACTCTCTCCCACTCAGTTCTGAGTGGTGTGTGCTGATTTAAAATGGCCTATATCCATTGCCACAACAGTACTCAGGACAACCTCCAACTCCCAAAGAAGCCCCTGTATTTCAACTGCTCATCCCCTCCCTACCCAAAAACTGTCAAGTGGCCACTGGCTCCACCTCATTGTTATAATTTCTTGCATTGCAAGAATCACCATATATGAGCAAGAGAATACCATCAAGTCCACTCTAGTCCATAGTTCTTCCCCCAATCCAGAGGCGACTGGGATGGTGATGTCAACTCCAACTCCAAGTGAGAGAGGGCTTATATCCCATGGATATGGTGGGTGGGATGATCCTGCCTGCAGATGCAGGCCCTCTCCATTCCCTGGGATGGCCATTTCCCATCGTTGTCTCCTCACCAGGTGACTTGGATGAGTCCATTATTTTTATTATATATAAATCATGCCTTACAAAAGGCCATGTCTC
>JAKSZT010054334.1:1149274-1299156 GCA_026826555.1 Tolypeutes matacus
TTTTTTTTTTTTTTTTTTAGCCAAATGCAGGACCCAAAATAATTCCTCTTCTAGACCAACCCCCTTATGGAAGGGACCCTAGCTGGGCCCGTGGAAATTAATCAAGCACGTTCCACTTTCCGGACTCCCCAGGTTAGCTGAAGCTCTGATGTTAGTCAGTGAGGAGGGCTAAAGACGGCGGATTTCGCCCCTTCTGGCGCCCAGCTCGAGCTTCACCGGGCTGCTCAGTAAATCAGTTTGAGTGCAGATTCGCGTCTGCTCTCAGGCTGGTGCTGCTTCAGTTCGGCTTATCTGCTCCCCAAAGCTATGGGGCGGTGCAGGCAGCCAGATCGATGTCTAAAAATATAAAATACCCTTCCCTGTCTTCCAGCCGAACCCTCCCTTCTTTGGGAAGTGTCCCTTCCTCCTGGCTCCGCATCGGCCCGGGTCTTATCCCTGGGTGGCTAGGGAAATCAGCTGCGTTCCCCAACCAAAATCCCCCCTCCGGTCCACCGGGTGCTGACTAGCTTGTTTGCTCTGCTCACACAAGGTCCAAGGGGCGCCAGGCAGCCAGCTCCCCAGAAAATAAAACTTTTTCGCCCCCGCCCGCGGCTCCAAATGGCCGTTTTATTTTTTATTTCCATAACCGCGGGGCTCAGGCGCCTGTGCCAACCTCCACCGGCAGCCTCAAAACTCACGAATTTCCACTGTTTGGTCCACGCCGCCGATCCGCACAGATAGATGTCCCAAGCTTCTCACTCCACGTGTGCACAGCACAGACCCCCGGGCAGGACCCCGTCCCCAATCTGCCTTGCTCTGGGAGCTTGCAGTGTGCGCCCTCCTACACCAACGCCATCTTGCCGCCTCCTCCCCACAACTTGCTTTATGTTGAGTTCAGTAGACTATTTTTTTAATGTCCTAGGTAGTAAGTTTAGGCATATTTTGTTTCAAATTCCAACAGGCAAATGCAGATACATAGAGGAAAGTTCAAGAGAATCATCAGCGATGAGCCTGTTAAAAGGATTCTTTCAAATTGATTACTCAGTTCAAGTGTGACTTAGCTGCTTTTAAAAATAAAGATACCTACTTATTTTCCACATTTTTTGCCTTGAAAGAATATAAGGAAATTGAATGCAGATTTTTTCACATTCTTCTTGTAGATATTAATATTTCTGATATTTCATTTATAAATAAAGACAAGATGGTTTTGTGCCATCGTCCATTTAAAGATTGTTATATGTACTACAGACAGTTTAGTGAATATTTATTTGCTTTATCGAAAAAAATTGCAAGTCACAGGGCATTGCAAGTACCAATAAATATTTTATTAATTTTATTCTCTCTGCCTGAAAAAATTCCCTCTTATCCTTGAGTTATTCTAATGGCTTGCTCCCTCACTTCCTTCATGAGTTCTGTACAAATGCCACTTTATTATTGATGCCTTTCCTGACCTCTCAATTTAAAATAACAAATTTACACATATGATCCAGTATTCGGTATATCACATATAACAAGAGATCTACTTTTAGCAATTTTGTTAATCAGAAATCAAAATTTCCACAAAGGCTTTAAAGTCCATTGAGATAAAAGTCTTGGAAAAAAAACAAATATTTTTTCTTTAAAATCCTTTTCCCAATTGGCTTTCAAGTATGTTCACCATCTTTCTGAATCTTGCTCCAAACTAGGGATAAGTGGTTGGTGAGTAGGAGATGTCAGCTGTCAATCATTAGGAAACCTCTGATTTTTTGTTTACATGGATGACTATTGCCACAATTTCATTTACTTTATATGTTTATTGACAAATGTCAAAGTGAGGTTTTTTTCTCTCTTCCAACTGAAGCAAGTAAACCTCTGGGAAGCCACCTTGAGACTGTGTAAACGTATTCTCCTACCCATGCTCACCCTTCCAATGCATATAGTGTGAATGGAAGAAGTAAAGCAAATGCACATATTCTTATATAAGTACATGAAATGAATATATATAATATATTACTAAGGTAGAGATTCAGTATAAAATCTTAAGAAATAATTTCATGTTTCTTCCTTATATATATTGATTCACTCATGGCTTTTCATTTATTTTTTTATGAAGATTTTATGTAAATGTGAAAAGAAAACAAATTTCTCAACAGCAATATTTGAAGAAGGAAAGATGATTCTCCCTGCCAAAAATGTCAGTGAAGCATCCTGCATGAGATAAATTTGGAACATGATTTTGAAATAAGTATGTATACAAAGTAGAGTTTTAACATTAATATTCAACAAGTTCTATATTTCATTTTGAGCATGCCAAGGAGACAATTACATATACTGACCAATGTATCTGGGATGTTATCTAAACAGACATAAACTTGCCTTTGGATTGCAGTAATCAAGATTACCAAATTACATATGTCAATGGTATTATTTTATAATCAGTCTCCTCATATTTCCTGGAGATTTTGTCTTCCATAGATAAACAAGAACGTTTTCAAAAAGGAACAACTTAATGTCTGCTTTAGTGTTTTATATGCAAAAGCAACTGAATAAGTGATTTTAAGCTATCTCATCCACAGAACATTTAAAACTGGCTGTAAGTCTATAAAGATCACAATTCCAGACACCTACATCTATGTACTTGTGTATAATTAGTATCTGCATCAAATACTACTCACATGTATCTTATAATGTTGGTTGAGTTTATTATTTTCCTTTTAGAATTGCTTCTGTATGTTTAAAGTTCATAAAATTACAGCAACTCGGATGTTTTAGAAATGTGCACATCTCAAAAGATCACAATAAGTTCTCTATTTGTTTACCAAAAATACTCCAGCTTATAATAGTATGTAAAAAAATTTTTAAATCTGAAAATGTGTCTATTATTCTAAAAACATCGTATTATTCAGTTTGTGTATTAGTACTCAAAAATTCAGAAGGAAAGCAAAAGAAATAAAAGAATGTGACAATAATAAAAAGAAAATAGGAAAAAGTGATCTGATAAAAAAATACATTCAGACAAAAATTATAGAAATTTTAATACATACCATAATGTATTTTAGCTATTGTACCCTTTTTGAGATTTTTCCTTTCTTCCAAAGAATATTATTTGTTTCTGACAAATGATTGTATTAAACAAAGTGTGTAAGGAAATCCCAAAAATTCCAAACATGATAACATCATTAATACTAAAGACTTTATTCATGTAGATATTGCCAATACTTATATTTTATATAATAAATAAGAATATTTTTGGATTTATTAGCCTTAATTTGAATTTTGGCAAGATTGGTTATCATGCTTCCCCCACCCCCATTGTATGTTTAAAACATGTAGAAATGGGAAAAATCATACACTTGGAAGCAATGCATTTAAAAATTGAATGGCAGAGAGGAATTGTGGGAAGATGGTGGAGTAGGGAGCTCCAGGGCATCAATGTTC
Source organism: Tolypeutes matacus (assembly GCA_026826555.1). Taxonomy (NCBI): domain Eukaryota; kingdom Metazoa; phylum Chordata; class Mammalia; order Cingulata; family Chlamyphoridae; genus Tolypeutes; species Tolypeutes matacus. The sequence goes on from JAKSZT010054334.1 coordinate 1,152,671, forward strand.
ATAGCAGCCTTATTCAAAATTCCTAAAAGATGGAAACAACCCAAGAGCCCATCAACCAATGAATAGATAAACAACATGCATGAACCTTGAGGACATTATGTTGACTGAAACAATTCAGACCCTAAAGGACATATATTGTATGGTCTCATTAATATGAACTAATGCAATGATAAACTCGTGGAGTTAAAATCTAGAGGATGGGTTACTAGAAGATAGAACAAGGGTTGAGAAAGGGGAGCTGATGTTCAATGTATGTAGAATTTTTTAAAAGGTTGATTGTAATGTGTGGAAATGGATAGAATTGATGGTAACATGTTACAGAGAATATAATTAACATTGCTGATTTATAAATGTGTTTGTGGATGAAAGGGGTAGTCCAGGGATGTGTCAATTAAAAGAAACATACAACAATGTGAATGTACAAAATTCTACTGAATTGTTCACTTAAAATAGTTAATTTTATGTGATGGGAATTTCATCACATTTAAAATTAAATAAATAAAACCACAGTAACTTGAAGAAAAAGAAAGAAAGCAGGAGGATAATGTAATGTAACCTATGGACTATAGTTAACAGTAATATTGTAATACTATTGCATCAATGGCAAAAAAGGAACTATATCAATACTAAGGGTCAACAATAGGAGGGAATAAGGTGATAAGGGATTTGTCCTTTTGGAATAATGAAAATGTTCTAAAATTTACTGATGATGATAGAACAATTCTGTGATGAAACTGAGTTCCACTGAGTGTGCTCCTTGTGTGGAATGTACAAAGCATGAAACTATATAATATAGTGAACACTGTGGTTGATGATGGACTATGGTTAACAGTATGAAAATAAGAACATTCTCTCATGAACTATAACAAATGTACACTACTAATACATGGTGTGACTAATAGAATGGTTTATGGAAAAATATGCCAAATGTAAGCTATTGACTATAGTTAGCAGTAATATTTTGCAGATGTACTTTCAACATTTATAACAAATATTCCCCAGCATTGCAAGAGGTTGGTGGTGGGGTGATGCAAGGGGATCCTGTATGGTATTAATGATTGTTTTGTAAGCTTACAGCTTTTCTAATACGAATTAGTTAATAATTAATTATTTTTAAAAATCTATAGAAGTGGGTATTCAGGGACTGCTTTAAACACCCAAGATAGGTCTGTAAAACTGAGGAGATAATGAAACTCCTGTAAACAGGGGAACTCCAAAATAACTAACAAGCAAAGCCCAAGACATGACAGAGGCCCAGAAAGAAAGGGAAAGTCCACTTGTTGTCTTAACACCAGCTGGTTACAAAACCAAGAAACACATCTCAGGCCAGAGTTAACATTTTAAAATATTAAAATGTATAACGTGGATCAAAAAGAGTACAAGACAAACAAAGAAACAGGAAATGTTGGCCCATCCAATGGAAGTGGATAAAAATCCAGAAAACACCAACGAAGAAGATGAAAATGTGGATCATAACACAGAATCTTTAAAAATGATCTTAAAAATGCTTAAGGATATGAAGGAAAATACAGAGAAACAACTAAAGTATATCAAGGAAACAATGAATGAGCAATATGAGACTTTCAGCAAGGAGAGAATTTTCAAAAAGGAACCAAACAGATGTATTGGATTTGAGAACCCAAAACTAAAATGAAAATTGCTCAGGAGGGTTTCAAGAACAGATTGGAGTCAGCAGAAGAAAAAGTCAGTGAACTGGAAGACAAGAAACTCAAAATTAGTCAGTCTGAGAACCAGAAAGAAAAAAGAAACATCAAAAGTGAAAATGGCCTAAGACATGTCTGGAACACCATTAAGGACACCAATATGTTCAGTATGGGAGCCCCACAAGGAAAAGAGAGAAAGGACAGAAGGAATAATCAAAGAAATAATGACAGAGAACTTCCCAAATTTACCAGAAGATGTTAATATGTTCATTCAAGAATCTCAGAGAACATCAAACAAATAAATATGAAGAAAAATGCAAACCATCATATACTGATCACAATATCAAATGCAAAAGACAAGGAGAGAGTTCTGAAAGCTGCAAGATAAAAGCGACATGTCAGGTACAAGGGCGTTCCAATTAAATTGAGTACTGATTTCTCATCAAAACCATGGGGGCAAAAAGGCAGTGGGTTCAAATACTTAAAGTATACAAGGAAAATAACTACCAACCAAGAATTTTATATCTGGCAAGACTTTCATTCAAAAATGAAGGTGAGATCTAGACATTCTCAGATAAACAAAAGCTGAGGGAGCTCATCACCACTAGACATGCCCTACAGCAAGTGCTAAAGGGAGTTCTTCAAACTGAAAGGAAAAGACACTAGACAGTAGTTCAAAGTGGCATAAAGAAATAAAGACTGGTATTAATTAATTATTGGGGTAATTAAAAATTCCACATATTGTTTAGTATTTTCCTCCCCTTCTTACTTCCTGCAGGTGCTAAAATACAAATGATAAATCTATGTTTGGGGGCATTCAATATACAAAGATATAAGTGGTAACAAGTACCAAACAAAATAGTGGGAGAACAGAGGGGCATAAGAAAATTATATGTGCATGATCCTGAAGTTAAGTTGGTATCAAATCAAATATGATTGTTATGTCTTATCCTGTTGAATTTAACCCTATGTCAACCGCAAAGAAAATAGGTGGAAAATATATCCAAATAGAAATGAGAAGGCACTTAATATGGTACAAAAAAACTCAAATAAATATAAAAAGAGGAATGAACAGAAGTGTGGGACAAAAAGGTATAATACTTACAAAGATTAAATTGTAAAATGGCAGAGGAAAGTCCTGTATTATCAGTAGTAACTTTAATTGCAAATGGATTAAACTCTCCACTCAAAAGGCAGAGATTGGCAGAATAAATAAAAAAGGATGACCTACCTAGATACAAGTATGTTGAAGGTAAAAGGATGGGAAAATATATAATGCAATTAGTAACCAAAAGAGAACTCAGGTAGCTATACTAACATCAGGTAAAACAGACTTTAAGTCAAAAACTGTTATGAGGGACAACAATGATAATTATATACTGATGAAGGGGTCAATATAACAGGAAGATGTTAAGTTATAAATATATATATGTAGCTAAGAGCAAAGCCCCAAAACATATTCAGAAAATACTAACAGATTTTATGGATAAATTGACAGTTCTATATAACTAGTAGGAGACATTAATACATCACTAATGGATAGGACATCTAGTCAGAAGATAAGGCTATATAAGACTTGAATGATGCTCTAGCTAACTAGATCTAACAGACATATATAGAACACTTCACCCAATGAAAACAGAATACGCATTTTTCTCAGGTGCTCTTGGTTCAGTATTCACCATAGACCATATCTTGGATCACAATACATGTCTCAATAATTCAAGCATATTGAAATCATGTAATGTATATTCTCTGACCACATGGCATGAACCTAGAAATCAGTAACAGAGGGAGAAATGGAAAATTTCCAAATATGTGGAAATTAAAAAGAATATCCTTAAGAAACCAATGGATTAAAGAGGATATCAGAATCGAAATTAGGAAATAACTTTAGGTGAATGAAAATGAAAATACAACATACCAAATCTTATGGGATGCAGCAAAGGTGGTGCTCAGAGGGAAATTTATAGCTCTAAATGCCTATATTAAAAAAAAAGAAAGACTTCAAAACCAAGAACTAACCTCAAAACTGTAAGAACTAGAAAAAGAAGACCAAAATAAATGTAAAGCAAGCAGAAGGAAGGAAATAACAGAGATTAGAGTTAAGATAAATGAAATAGAAAACAAAAAAAAAATGGAGAGAATAGAATAGACAAAACCAAAAGTTGATTTTATGAAGAGATTAATAAAATTGACAAACTGTTGGATAGACTGATTTAAAAGAGAGAGAGGATATAAATACTGAAAATCAGAAATGAAAAGGGGATCGTTACTACCATTCCCACTGAAATAAAAAAAGACTATAAGAGGTTACTATTAACAACAGTATGCCAATAAATGAGATAACTCAGATGAAATGGACAAATTCTTAGAAAACCATAAATTACCTACATTGACTCAAGAAGAAATAGAAGATTTCAGCAAAGCAATTACTAATAAACAGATTTAATCAGTCATCAAAAATCTCCCACAAAAGTAAAGCCCAGGACCAGATGGCTTTACAGATGACTTCTACCAAAACATTCCTAGAAGACTTAACTCCAATCTGCTCAAAGTCTTCAAAAATATTGAAGAGGAGAGAAGAGTCCCTAATTCATTCTATGAGACCACAATCATCTTCAAACCAAAGTCAGATAAAGACAACATAAGAAAACTACCTATCAATAGCTCTTGTGAATATAGATGCAAAATTCATCAAAAAGAGTAGCACATTGAATTCAAAAATATATTAAAAGGATTATATACCTTGATTAACTGGGATTTATCTCTAGTATGCAAGGCTGGTCCAACATAAGAATACCAATTAGTGTAATACACCACATTAACAGAATGAAAGAAAAGAACCACATGATCATCTCATTTGGTGCAGAAGACGCATTTGACAAAATACAGCATCCTTCATGATAAAAATATTTAGAACACTAGAAATAGAAGGAAACTGCATTAACATGATAGAGGACATATATGAAAAGCCCACAGCTAACATCCTAGAGATAATAAATGAATTCAACATAGCTGTGAGGGACAATTTCAAAACCCCAAAATCAGTAATGCTTCCTTTTTTTTAGTATATTTTTTATCTTTTTAAAAGGTATTTAGATTACATAAATGTTACATACAAATATAGAGGATTCCCATATGCCCCGCTTCCTATACCTCCCACATTTTCCCACATTAACAACATCTTTCATTAGTGTGGTACATTCATTACAATTGATGAAAACATTTCAAAACATTACCAATAAGCATGGATTATAGTTTACCTTGTAGTCTACACTCTCCCGCACAATTTTGTAGGTTATGGGAAGATATGTAATGGCCCATATCTGTCATTATAATGTCATTCATGAAAATTCCCAAGTCCCCAAAATGCCCCCATATTTCACCCATATTGCCCCCATATTTCACCTATATTTCCCTACTGCCTCCACATGAATGATATAGTTTCTTCCATTGCTAGAATCACAATAAGTCTACAGTAGAATACCAGTAAGTTTACTTTAGTCCATAGTTCATTCCTCTATCCTAAGGATTCTGGGATAGTGCTGCCCACTTCACTTCTAATTGAGAGAAAGGTTTGATCCCATGGGGCAGATGGATGGGACTCCCTTACTCACAATTGTAGACTTTCTTGACTCCTTGGGATGGCCATTGTCCATCAACATCTCCTTATTAGTTGTCCTGGGTGAGTCCAATGAACTTGAGAGTAGATATTGCAACTCCATTGAATTTCCAGGCCCAGCTGGCACATGGACAGCCCAGAGATTAAAGTCTATTGGATATACACCTACCAGCTCCAGCACCAACTATAGGTTCAAATAAAAGGGATAGAAGAGGCATGTGTAGAGAATTTACTACTGTGTCCAATTCTGTCACACTCGGGAGCACAAACTTCAAAGTAGGGCCACTGGCAAGGCACCAAACTCCAGAGCTATCTGCCATGACCATAGGCCCTCGGTGTCTCCAGAGCCCTCAGGATCCCTGCTATTTTGGGTAGTAGCTACTTTGGCTGTCTATGAGATCCTGCTGAGAGATGCATAAGCGTTACGTCTCTGATGACCTCCCAACTCACTTTGAATTCTCTTAGCCATATACACTTATTTGTCTTTACCTTTTTCCTCTTTTCTTCAAGGTCTTTTTCCAGTTGTATCACCAGCCAGTGCTTGGTAGTAATCCCTTGATGCCAGGGAGGCTCATCCCCAGGAGACATGTCCCACACTGGGGGGAAGGTAATGCACTTATATGCTGAGTTTAACTTAGAGAGAGCAACACATTTGAGCAACAAGGAGGTTATCAGGAGGCAACTCTTAGCACTTTCCAACACTAGGCTACATTGCAAATTCAAGAGAAAAAGACATCAACATCAAGGGTCTATCAATGGACCATCCTTCTTCACTACTCATTGCCCCTGCACTTGGGAGATTGTTGCTGTTCCATTAGAGAATGTGGCAGAACTCCCCAGGATGGGATTTCAATAAGCTTTCAGTTGTGAAAATCTCCACCCACTGTGGCAATGCTCCAAGAACATTTGAACATATTTATATACCTTATATGTATGACCAGGTGAACTTCCTTCCATGTATCCCCCATCAATGACACCCCACCCCATTGATCCTCTCCTGCCATAGTTGTAACCCTTCTGTGATCCAAATCCTTTTCAAAAATGAAGCCAAGAATATTGCCAAATTCAATTAATAGGAAGATGAAATAATAATGATAGGTTTAAACATAAGAAATAAAATACATAATAATTTAGAGAAACTAAAACTAAAATAAAGTAAAAATGATTGGGGTATTTAGAAAATGAAAAACATTGAAAAACTAAAATAAAATTAAATAAGTTATTTTTTGGACATTTTTCCTTTCATCACTGTCATATCAGTTGTCCTATATGTACAGTGGCATTTTCTTCCATTTCTTTCCCAGTGTCTTACATTTATATATATATGGATATATATATATATATTATCTTCAAAGAAGTTTTAGGTCACAGTAAGGCTACATACAGAATATAGGGGACTCCCATATACCCATCATCCTCCCCCATTTCCCCCTTCCCTATTAATAATCTTTTTACATGTGGATGGTACATTTGTTACAACTGATGTATAAATATTGAAACAGCTGCCAAACATGGTCAATGGTTTACATTATGGTTTACATTTTAGGCCATACACTTTTATAATTTTTTGATGAAATTTAACATGGCCTGTATCCATCATTGCATGATCGTGCAGAACACTTCCATTGCCCCCAAATACCCACTCTTCAATCTCTTCTATTCCTCCCTCCCCCTCCCCTTAGGGCCCACAAAGACCACCAGGCTTCACTAGTTGAAAGACAAGATTCTTAGATACTTGCAACAATGCTGAGGGAGTCTATCCTCCCCTATTAGGAACTGCCCATGCTCTCAAGAGACACACTCCCCGCCCCCCCCCCCCCGTTTGAGAACATATCGGGCCTCCCCAGCATGGGAGTCCAACTCCTTCCCACTCATTATGTGTGTCTCCTCCCACTGATATAGCACACTATGACAAAATGATTACTCGCACATTCTCTAGAAGACTGTCGCAGGTATGCCCTGTCCCAAATGCCCCCCCCCATTCAACATCCTAAACCAGTAATGCTTCCTTGTGATATTGCCAATAAAGTTTTCTCAACATTGTAGTTTCACCCATGTACCCACCTATCCCCAGTTTTCACCTATTACTTCCCCCTACCCTCCTCCCAGTTCCTTGGACCATCCAACCCATACTCCCCACCCTACCCCCCTGTCAATCTTGCATGGCCCAACCCAATAGTATATCCTTACACCCCTGTCATATCTCTTTGCTGCACAACTACTCACTTACACCTTATCATAGATTTCACCTGTATGGGCATTGACTCACAACCTTCTTCTACCTTCCTATTTCCTGTAAACCTATCTTCCAGATTCTAGCTCTCTGAGTCAGTTTAATTTGCTTAATTCATATCAGAGAGTCATGTAATATTTGTCCTTCAATGCCTGGCTTGCTTCACTCAACAAAAGGTCCTCAAGATTCATCCATGTTATCCCATGTATTAGCACTGTATTCCTTCTTAAAGCTGAGTAATATTCCATTGTATGTATATACCACATTTTGTTTATCCATTCATCTGTTGATGGGCATTTGGTTTGATTCCAACTTTTGGCAATAGTGAATAATACCACTATGAACAAGCGTGTACATATATCTTTTCATGTCCTTGCTTTCAGTTCTTCTGGGTATATGCCCAGCAGTGGAATTGCTGGGTCATATGACAGATCTATATTTAGTTTTTTGAGGAACCTCCACACTGTCATCCACAATGACTGGACCATTCTACATTCCCACCAGCAGTGGATGAGGGTTCTAATTCCTCCATATCCTCTCCAACACTTGTAGTCCTCTGTTTTTTTAATGGCTGCCAGTCTAATGGGAGTAAGATGGTATCTCATTGTAGTTTTGATTTCCATTTCCTTAATAGCTAGTGATGTTGAGTATCTGTTCATGTGCTATTCAGCCATTTGTATTTCTTCTTTAGAGAAGTGTCTATTCAAATCTCTTGCCCATTTTTCAAATGGGTGGTCTTTTTATTTTCAAGATATAGAATTTCTTCATATATGCTGGATATTTGGCTCCTATCAGATATATGGTTACCAAATATTTTCTCACATTTGGTAGGCTATCTTTTCACTTTCTTGACAAACTCCTTTGAGGTGCAAAAGGTTTTAATTTTGAGGAAGTCCCATTTGTCTATTTTTTCTTTCACTGCTCATGCTTTGGGTGTGAAGTTCATGAAGCCATTTCCTATTACAAGATCTTGTAGATGCTTCCCTACATTATCTTCCAAGGTCATTATGGTCTTGGCTCTTATATTTAGATCTTTGATCCTTCTTGAGTTGATTTTTGTATAAAGTGTGAGACAGTGTTCCTCTATCATTCTTTTGGATATGGATATTCTGTTCTCCAAGCACCATTTGTTGAAGAGGCCATTCTCTCCCAGTTGAGTAGGCTTGGTGGCCTTGATGAATATCAGATAACTATATATGTTAGGATCTATATCAGAGCTCTCAATTTGGTTCCATTGGTCAGTATGTCTATCCTTGTGCCCATACCATGCAGTTTTGACCACTGCAGCTTTATAGTATGCTTTAAAGTCAGGTACTGTGATTCCTCCAATTTCATTTTTCTTTTTCAATATGTCTTTGGCTATTTGGGACCTCTTGCCCTTCCAAATAAATTTCATAGTTAGTTTTTCCAATTCAGTAAAAATGCTGTGTTGATTTTTATTGGGATTGCAGTAAATCTGTATATTAGTTTGGGTAGGATAGACATCTTAATGATGTTTAGCCTTCTTATCCATGAACAGGGAATATTCTTCCATTTATTTAAGTCTTCTTTGATTTCCTTTAACAATGCTGTGTAGTTTTCTGTGTATAAGTTGCTTACATCTTAAGTTTAGTCCCAGGTATTTGATTTTTTTAGTTACTATTGTAAATGGTATTTTTTCCTTGATTTCCTCCTCAGATTGCTCATTATTGGTGTACAGAAATCCTACAGTTTTTGAGCATTGATCTTATAGCCTGTGACTTCACTGAACTCATTTATAAGCTCTAGAAGCTTTGCTGTAGATTTCTCAGGGCTTTCTATGTATAGGATCATGTCATCTGCAAATAGTGAAATTATTACTTCTTCCTTTCCAATTTGGATGCCATATATAAACCAAAGAAAACATGGCTAATGGAAGTAATTCCTTGAGAGCAATAACACTGAAAGTTAATGGAGTAAACTCACCAGTCAAGAGACACAGATTGGCAGAATGGATAAGGAAATATGACCTATCTATATGCTGTCTACAGGAAACCCACCTTAGACTCAGGAATTCAAGGAGGCTGAAAGTGAATGGCTGGAAAAGAATTTTAAACACAAACAATAACCAAAAAAGGATGGGAGTAGCTATACTAATATCAGACAAAATAGATTTTAAATGCAAAACTATTGTAAGAGACAAAGATGGACACTGTATATTAGTAAAAGGGGAAATCTTTCAAGAAGAAAGAACAATCATAAACATTTATGCACCAAACCAGGGCACCTCAAAATACATGAGACAAACACTAGAGAAACTAAATAGAGAAATAGATGCCTCTACAATTATATTGGGGGACTTTAATACACCATTATCACCATTAGACAGAACATCTCAACAGAGAGTTAATAAAGAAACAAAGACTCTGAATAATACATTAGAAGATCTGTACTTAATAGACATATACAGAACACTACAATCAAATACAGCGGGATATACATTCCTCTCGAGTGCACATGGATCAATCTCCAAGATAGACCACATGTTAGGCCACAGAAAAATTCTCAATGAACTCAGAAAGATTGAAATTATACAGAGTAATTTCTCTGACTACAATGGAATGAAGCTGGAAATCAGTAAGGGCCAGAGAACCTGATTAGGCACAAAGATAAGGAAGTTAAACAATACACTATTAGACAAACAGTGGGCCAAGGAGGAAATTTCAAAAGAAATCAGTAACTACCTTGAAATGAATGCAAATGACAATACAGCATATCAAAACCTATGGGATGCAGTCAAAGCTGTACTGAGAGGGAAATTCATAGCCATAAATGTATATATCAAAAAAGAAGAGCTAAAATCAAAGACCTAACTGCACATCTGGAGGAATTAGAAAAAGAACAACAAACCAACCTAAAAGGAAGTAAAAAGAAGGAGATAACAAAGATTAGAGCAGAACTAAATGAAATAGAAAATAAGAAACCACTAGAAAAAATAAGCAAAACCAAAAGCTGGTTCTTCGAGAAGATCAATAAAATTGACAAACCCTCAGCTAGTCTAAAAAAGAAAAAAAAAGAGAGAAGATGCAAACACATAAAATAAGAAATGAGTAAGGGATATCACCACCAACCCCACAGAAATAAAGAGCATCATAAGAGGATACTTTTAAAAAATATATGACAACAAGAAGGATAATTTAGAGGAAATGGACAAATTCCTAGAAACACACAAGCAGCCTACATTGACAAAAGAAGAAATTGATGGACTCAACTGACCAATCACAAGTAAAGACATAGAATTAGTCATGAAAAACCTCCCAACTAAGAAGAGCCCATGACCAGACAGTTTCACAGGTGAATTTTACCAAACATTCTGGAAAGAACTAACACCAATTCTGCTTAATCTCTTCCAAAAAATAGAAGTAGAAGGAAAAATGCCTAACTCATTCTATGATGCCAAATTACTCTAACACTGAAGCCAAACAAAGATGCCACAAGAAAGGAAAATTACAGACCAATTTCTCTGATGAACCTAGATGCTAAAATCCTCAACAAAATACTTGCTAATTGTACTCAACAACACATCAAATGAATTATACACCATGACCAAGTGGGTTTCATCCCGGGTATGCAAAGATGGTTCAACATAAGAAAATCAATCAATGTAATACACCACATAAACAGATCAAAAGAAAAAAAATCACATGATCATCTCTGTAGATGCAGAAAAAAACATTCTATAAAATACAGTACACTTTATTGATTAAAACACTCCAAAAGATAGGAATAGAAGGAAACTTTCTCAGCATGATAAAGGGCATATATGAAAAACCCACAGCTAACATCATACACAATGGTGAAATCCTAAAAGCTTTCCCTCTAAGATCAGAAACAAGACAAGGATGCCCACTATCACTGCTCCTATTTAACATTGTCTTAGAAGTACTTGCTCGAGCACTGAGGCAAGAAAAAGATGTAAAAGTAAGGTTTCTTTACACAGAAAATGATGAAACATCACTAAAAGAAATCAGAGAAGACCTAAATAAAGTGAAGGACGTTCCATGTTCATGAATAGAAAGACTAAATATTGGTAATATTTCAATACTACTGAAAGCAATTTATAGTCAATGCAAACCTTTAAAAATTCCAACAGCCTTTGCAGGAATGGAAAAGCAAATCATCAAGTTTATATGGAAGGGTAAGGGGTCCCAAATAGTTAAAGCCATCTTGGAAAAGAATAATGAAGTTGGAGGACTCACACTTCCTGATCTTAAAAAGCCAAAGTAATCAAACCAGAATGGTACTGGAAAAAGGACAGACCAATAGAATACAATTGAGGGCTCAGAAATTTACACTCCCATTTATGGCCAACTGATTTTTGACAAGGTGGCAAAGACCACTCAATTGGGAAAGAATAGTCTCTTCAATAAATTGTGCTGGGAAAACTGGATCATGATTTGAAAAAAAAAAAAAAGAAAGAAAGAAAAGGAAGCCCTCTACCTCACACCATATAAAAAAATCAACTCAAAATGTATTAAAGATGTATATATAAGAGCTAAAACTTTCTTCCAGAAGAAAATGTAAGGAAACATCTTGAGAACCTTATGTTAGGCTATGGTTTCTTAAACTTTTCACCCAAAGCATAAACAACAAAAGAAAAAATAGATAAATGGGACCAGATTAAAATTAAAATCCTTGGTTCCTCAAACCCTTGTGATGAAAATGTTTTGATAATGGATGGTGGTGATGGTAGGACAATGTTGTGAATGGAATTAATAGCACTGAAAAATATGTGAATATTATTAAAAGGGGAAACATTAGATGTATATGTGGTAACAAAATAATTTTTTAAAAATCATGCAACTACACTACACAAACAGTGAACCCTAAGTTAAACCACAGACTTTAATTAACAGTACAATTATAAAAATGTGCTATCATCAATTGTAACAAATGCTCCACACCTATGCAAGATGTTAATGGTGGGATAGTAATGGGGATCCTGTATTTTCTATATGATTGTTCTGTAAACCCTTAACTTATCTAATAAAGAAAAAAAGACATTGATAGGCAGAATATAGAAATTTGAAGCCAGAGATATACTGATTCAAATTCTCCTTCAAATCTTGACTGGTGTCAAACTGATTAACAAAGTATTTAACATCTCTGTGGTAAGCTAAGGCCAGAACTGCTCCACATTTGATGAGGAATGAAAAAAATGAAAACAGAAGGATGCAACTCTGACCCAGGAGGAGTGTCCCTCCATGATAACAGAGTGGAGCCTTGAGTGTGGATGGTCCTCTCTAGCAGCCTTAGAAGTTCAGCTTTCTACTGCTCTAAGATTATCAGGCGACATACATTGTCTTATGTACTTATGATGGGCTTCAGTGAGGAAAAAGGAGACATCAGGGAATCCTCCCACTTATGTGATTTTTAATCTTGGGTGTATATTTTGGTCTGCCCTTTTTTTTTTTTTTTGGTTTGGTAGTAAATAAAGTAAAAAAAAAAAAAAAAAAAAACCAACCTTAAAATATGTCCCAATGGCCATTTACTTCAATTTTAAAAATAAGATCACCTTAGCCTATTCTCAAAGGCTCACCCAAAAATGGTGATAAGGAGTCTTATATTTCTGTGTGAAAATGAAGATTAAATGACATACTACATGTCAAGAACTTAGTTCAACCTTTGCAAGACATGCTATTTCTGTTGTTATTATTGACACCAATTCAACAAAATATCATAGTGAAATTGATGGTTTCTTTTTATCAAAAACTGGTAAGGGAATATGGATATCCGTGTTTATATTTGTTAATGATAGATTTATAGTAATTCTTCCAATCTTCTCAGTGATACTTTTAAGAAAAGCATGGATGCAACTATTTTTTTTTTTTTAACTCTGAATTTTCTTTGGAAACACTAGTACTAAATACTGAAATGGCTATGTGCGGTTGTCCTGAAACACAAAACTGAACTAATTTAATTAGAATGAGTGGGGAAATTGGTTCAATTCAAATTATTTGGCACATATCACTTGAAAAGCATTGTGCCAGGCATTGCAAGAAATTGAAAACTGAAAAAAAGACTTCTTTCCAACCTTGGAAGGCCCCTCATTATAGAAGAAAAATTCCTCATGAAAAACAAGATGTTCTATTACTTTAAGGTGAGGCTAACAACTTCAACTTGACTTCTGTTCAATACTTGCTTCTCAGTAGCTTTTGAGAACATTTAACAAAATCATGGGGATGAAAATGAGCATAAAATAGTATCAGTTCAATGTCAAGCAGGGTGATATTCTCTCACCACTTTTCCTATTTGCAGGACTTTTTATTATTCTAATCTTTCTCTCTTACCTGATCTATTCTAAGGTTTAGATTTGAAATTATACTCTGTGGTTGTGCTTCACTATATTTAAAATTTCTACTTTCATGTGTTACAATTTCACATGGTCCATGAACGGAAGATTAGTTTATCCTCCATTACCTTTAAAACAAACTTTGCCTAAAGCGTTCTTAATATAAAATCCAAAGTAAAGCTACAGATTTCCCCATTAGTTTAAAGAAATGGACACTCATACCCTTCCCTTTAAGTACTGTTGGTTTAACTGACTTCAGTAATGGTCATAAAAGTTAAACAAAAAAAAATACAACTAACTAAATAAATAAATAAATAAAGACACTGCCATCCAAAGAAAAATAATTTTACTTTATATTTCCTTTCTTATTAAAATTGTATTCATTTAAACCACTTTGAAATGGGTTGTCATGACCTATCAATTTTCACTTGATTTGTGATTATTGTATAAAGAAAATTCATTTGGTTCAAATAGTTTAAATCTTTTTGAATTGGAGTTAGCTTGGTTTCAAAGTTAATACATCCTAAAATGTTCTGAAGAATTTTTTCTACTTTAATGTCACAATTATAAAGCATACTATTTCAGAAATGAATTTGGAATTTGCCTTTGAAATTTACAGATTGAAGGGAAAAAATCTCTATTAATCTCTACTGAAAATTCCTGGTTTTATCAGTGTAATAGTATGTGACAGCAAACTTTTTAAAAAGGTTAATAAAGGATATTGTAAATAAGCTATTTAGTATATAAATATACTAAAAATGCCAACCCTTGTATGTGTTAAATAACAAATAACCATATATAAGAAATACAGTACAATATGTAAGCTTTAATTGGGTTAATTTTTAACTCTGGAATTTATAAAAGCATTTTATTATCTGAAAGCATAAATAAAGCTGGTATATTAAATAGTATCCTCAATATTATCAATTAGGAAACTATAATACAGAAAGTTAGCATAGCTCTCCCAAGTCATGGTTTCATGCAGAGGTGGAACCAGCAACTGGATTTCAGTCTTACCATGTAATGTCATGTATAATTAGATACTTAATATGTGTTTCTTGATTACGATTCCATGCTGGTGTCCTTTCCATTAGACCATAGTGCCTCTCAAATTTAATAATCACTCTATGGTCCCAATATATACTTCACTGCCTGGTAAAGCAAATCAGCAGCCAAGTACATAATCACATCTTCTAAATTATATACCAGAAGGGGTATCTTAAATAGTAAAATCTTTAGTATTAACTTAATGAAATATTTGCAACCAAATAATATCTGGAAGCCTGTTTTACTTCACAAGATTTAGTTAGAGCACTATATCTTAAAATTCACTGTCATAACAAAAAGACAGAATCTGTAGGATAAGATTCAGGAGGAAAGTTTGTTCTTGGATCAGTCAGACAATTTTTAATATGAATGCCATTATTTTATTATAACTTTTTCCAGAATAGCTCATTCTAAGATAAAATTTGAAAAATGTCAGACCTTAATTAATAATACAATTATAAAAATGTGTTAATATCAATTGTAGCAAAGTTCCACATCAATGCAAGATGGTGGTGAGGTGGTAATCTGTTATTTTGTGCATGATTATTCTGAAAATCCGCCCGTTCTCTAATAAAGAAAAAACAAACTACTAACTTAACTGGCTAAAAAAATTGCAAAATGTTAATGGCAAAAGCTTCAAGACTCTATGATGACTAATTTGGCATCAGAGAATTTACAAATTGGCATGGAAATCAAGCTGAAAAGCTGCTTATGCTTGTCACTGCTGATGATGTTACTGTCTGTGTTGAAACTTGAGGGATGCAAGGAATGAGCCTACTTGTTAGAGAAAGTGCAAATATCAGTCCACTTTTCCATCCCTTTCTCTCCTGTATATATTCCAAGATATTTTTAGCACCAACTGTTAGTGTCATTACCGCAGTTGTATATCCAATATTACTTTTCCATACTTAATATTATAATGTTGTAGAGAAATATGAATAGTGGTAGGTACTTGGTAATGCCTATTGAAAACTTCTTCCCCTCAAATTATAGTGCATTCCTTGGAAACAAGCTGAAGGTGAGAAAGGTGAAGATATATACAAAATGGCACAAAAAAAGAACAATACCAGGACTTCTTTTAATCTTTATGTGTTGATTAAATTAAGATTTTAGGTGATATTGAATATAAAATAGCACTTAGGTAATTTTAAAGAAAACATTGATTTGGAAAGAAAAGGAAAGCCCAGACTGTATGGATGGACCAAGAGTAGCAGGAAAAGCATTTTAAAAATACTAAAGAAAACTGATGTGGAGAAAACAAATTTTTGGAAACCTAGGATACCATCATAAGGTTGGGAAACTCAATACAGAGAAAATTAGTAGGGACTTAAAGCTTAATTTTGGTGGGTTGGATTAGGTAGATCTTGGTTAAATTAGAAAATCTAGTGTTTATATAGAAATTAGTTCTAAGAAGAAATTTGGAGGTTAAACTGGAGTTTAGAAGGTCATTTATTTTTTAAGGGAAACCTGGTACAAGATGGAGGAAGGAGGTGATTTATGGAGGGGAAAAAAAACAACTGAATCTGAAAGTATAAACCAAATGAAAAAAGTTACTAGAGAGTGAAAACAGAAAGCTCATAAATAGTTTGTTGCTTTTAATTTGTGACTATGCAATGGAGTAACAAAAAATTAAGTATCAACTATTCATCTAAATTACATATTTTTCACTCAAGACACTATTTATTAAAAATCATTGTGTTTAATAGAAACAGTTGTGCACATTAATAGCTCTTAGGTGTTGCTATGCAGTGGAGAAGGTAGAAAAAATGGAGTACTACAAAAAGAAAGAAAATGTTAGAAAGCAGAATCAATACTTCAGGCAAAAGAAAATAGCTATAAATAAATAATGAAAAATATTCTTAAAATAACTAATTCAATATTTTTACAAAAGGGGTTGGTAATACATGTTTTCAATTTATTTTCTTTTACCTAATATTATAGGCATATTTCCACTTCAATAATTATATGTCTAAAATGGAATGTTGATATCACCTTAGTGTGTTACTGGATTTCATAATGAATTTAATCAGATTTCTATTGTTGAGTATTTAGATTAGTTTCCTATTTTTATTTTTATATACCACACTGTGATAAACGTCTGGTAGGTATATCTCGAATCACTTATAACCCCTTAATAATTAAATATTTCAATATGTGGATGCCTTCTAAATCACAAAACAGTGAATATTCCACATAATAATTGTTGGATGCTTAGTGTTCATTGACTGAGAAAATGTCCTGAAAATATTAGAGTCTGACACATAACAGGAGTTCAATAAACATTTGCTAAATGAATACATTAGCCCTCAACATATTTACCTAGTCATTAAAACAGCCTCTACATATATTTGAAAAATCCACTCCTTATTTTCCCCTGTTTTCATCTCTCTACGCACCCTGATTCAAAGAATTTTTTTTTTTACATAATATCTCACTGACGTTTTACAATGGAGAAGAATCATTTACTAGAGAAAGATTTGCTCTTATTATAGATGCTTCATTCTGAAGATTCTAAGACTAAGCCTTATCTCAAAAACACAAGGCCTTACAGAAACACTGTGTTTGAGGACCTGCTTGTGGCCTTCAACGATAGAGCCAAGAACTGTAGTCACCATGGTGACAGGATGGAGCCAGGATCCCGTGGAGGAGGATAAAAGGGTCCAAAAGGAAAGAGGAAGGAAGGCATGAGAAATAGTGGACAACCAGAAACCCATCTAATGCTAAATCACCAGGTGTGAAACGTGACCTGATGGGAAAATGTACTCTAGACCACAAGTGTGTTTATGATCTGCTTCTAGTAAGAATGAACTTAAATGAACTTTTGTAAGAATACCTTCAGGCTTTGCCAGATTTATCAGGCAGACATACAGTAACTTCAGCACCTAGAAGAGCGCTAGAACACATTAGGAAGTCAATAAAAATTTGTTCAATGAATGAATATATAGCACTATTTATTCTATCTGAATGTAGTGTTATGTGGATATAGGGACTTTTCACATTGCAGTTCTCCAGTGGGTAGAGGACCTTGGGTGGCAACCAGTGGCTTAACATCGTTAGCGGCAATGTTCCCAAGACTCTTACTTGTCCTAAATACCAGCCCTCATACTGCTGTCACCTTTGCTGTCCTCACACAGACTGCCACCTTTGTTTTAAAACCCTCTTGACCAAGATCAATGATCTGAGACAAAATAACACCAAGAAGTCTCTCTTACCTAGCTGGCACCAAACACAAAATAAATTATAAATTAATAATAATATAAAAGCATAATACTGCCACTGTCATGCTACAATATAGACTTAATTATTACAAATTTCCAGTGGAACACAATAACGACATGAAATAGGAAGACCCAATTTGATGCCTAATGTTCATTTGCTTACTTTACTACTATGCACTAGTATTAGGGTGGCATATTAAAATTAAGGTCAAATAAATCCCATCATAATGGCTGAACTATTAACACCAAATAATATTTAAAATAGCCAAGATGAATTAGGGATGCTGGTGAAAGCACCCTTCAGCTAAAACAAATATTTATCATATACCCTAATCTTTTATGGACATTTTTTTTCACTTTTGGCCCATTTATTATCCTCTAAGATTCATTTCCAATAGAATTCTCCTCAGAGAATTTCCACTGACTTTGAACGTTCTTTTCATTCACTGAAGATTGACACTATGTAATTTCAGAAGAGAAAACATTGTTGATTTTACAAGAGCATGAAAATTTCGACAGTCTTGCATTTCCTCTGCAGGATCCACCCTAGCTCAAATATTCACATACAGGTGGTACCCAGAAACTTCTGATTATATGATCAAAAGAATAGTATGTATACTACAAAAGGATTTAGAACATTAACAATTATTTCCTTTTTTCCACTACAGTTAACTCTTAACTACTATTTGATAAATGTATTTGAAGTACATTTTTATTTTAACTCAAAATAAATTAATTTATTTTGAATTAAAAGTTTTTAACATAGCATTAACAAGAAAAACAAATATCTCTGCTTATTTGATAACTCCAGTTTTTCTTAACATCACATAAGAACACATAATTCAATTTTCTTTGGTTGATTTGTCAAATCTCTGCATAATTAATTTAAAAAGCCTTCATTACCAGTTAAAAACTCATTTAATGAAAATTTTTTTAAAAACTTGTATTCAAGCACATGTATTTTGGCCATTATTGCTTTAAGACATACAAAGATTTTATTTTTACTTTGAATACAACTAAAAATGATATTTATGCTATTTATCCTTAAAAATAATCACTAATAAAGAGATTAAACAGGTTCAATTAATGATGAGTTGACTAGTATTTTGCGAAGTCCTGCAGGCAAAGTAAAACATTACATGTCTGTTTACAGAAGTAAGAATGACAGTAATTCATTCATTCCTTATCTTATAGAATAAAGAATAAAAATGTCATAAGGGAAGGAAAATATCTCCATGGATATTTGCAGGGGAGGAGAAATTTCTTCTCAGGTAACATACTAATGGTAAAATTATGTTTATCAAAGATTCATAGATACTATTACAAGTCCACAATCCATGTTCAGGGTCTGGGAAAAATGATTCTTCAGCTGGGTACTCAAATTCTGCTTTTATTTGATTTTATTTTCCTATGTGCAGAACCATTCCAACACAGTCATAGCCAGCTTTCACTCTTCCTAATATTAATGTATTTTCAGGTTCATTTTTATGATTTACTCTTCCTCTACTTCTAAGGATATGTTGTAATATAAAAGGTTCAGGAATATAATAGAAACAAGCTAATGAAGTGAGTTTATTACAAAACTTGCGTAATTGATTTGGTTTGTGTTGCTTAGATTCTAAAACCAAAGAGAAAAGCAACAACAACAACAAAACAGAAAAAGCAAAAGTAACTATAACTCTCAAACTAGTGAAAGTACTTGAATTAGTATGTAGTTGTGTGTAGTGGCTTTATTTTCTTCCCTTAAAGCTAGATGTGGTTAGAACTATGCTGCCTGTGCTCTTCTGTAGAAAAACAAACAAGCAAAAACACATGTAACCCAAAGTGTGCAATGACACCAATAACAGAACTACCAAATTTAAATATTATCTAAAAACACCGCTCAAAATAACGAGGCTTTATTTTAGACATCTCCAAAGACAGAAGCATAATTCAGAATTTTAGCTTAGTGATGGCATTTCTTCCATGAAGAGAGAATCCTGAGAGAACATCTCTGCTTTCTCATGGCAGTATATTCTAGTGCAAAGGGAGAGGATTTGAATCAAAGCCAAGTAAACTTGGGGTAGTCTCTTAATGTCTATCAATTCTTGTATCCTATACTGAAAAATGGGGGTACACAACACAGAAGCAATGGGAGGATTAAAGGGGCAATCCCATTGGAAAATGCAAGGTCTGGAACATATTAGGCATTTTATACCTGTTAACTTATTTCCTTAATTCCAACTTTTCCTCCCCTGGGATGGGAAGTGGTAAAAAAATGCAAATGGATCAATTTTACTATTGATCAATGGTTGCAAAAATAATGAGAAAGTGTATATATATATGTACATATATTCACTTATCTATATAATATTGAATATGTATGTATATTTGTGATTTATGTCTACTCAACATTGCATATTTGACACTGTTTTAGGTTAAGTAGTTCACAAGAATGAAATAATATGAGATGCTGGTCAGATATCAGTAATTAATAAAGTACAATTACCGGAGAATTTATGGTAGCATAATTTCCTCTTGAATGTAACATTTTAACCTATCTATTCTTTAAAATGTCAGTTATTTATTTTGCCTTTAAATTTTTAGCTTTAAAATATAAACATCCTGCAGATGAGAGACCATGTACAATCAAATTTCAATTTCTTATTTAAGTCATTTCCTTCATTCATGGCAGCAAAAAGCAGTGTGCTTTGAGCATGGTATCATTTAAAAAACCCATAAATTGCCAAAATAAAGCAAAGAAATGTAATGGCCTTTGAATTACATGACTCATGAAAATATGACAGGCAATTAATACATGCTGAACAAGCTA
This sequence comes from Tolypeutes matacus, assembly GCA_026826555.1. Lineage (NCBI taxonomy): Eukaryota > Metazoa > Chordata > Mammalia > Cingulata > Chlamyphoridae > Tolypeutes > Tolypeutes matacus. Next base: position 1,173,580 of record JAKSZT010054334.1, read on the forward strand.
GTCTTAGTAATAAAATGTGGTGCAAAAAAGCTTATGCAATTGATTTAAACCATAAGTAAACTTTAAATAAAGACCTAGTTTATGTATTTTAAAATGAACTCCAAAACAATTTTCTATATGAATCATCTCAGTGGTTTATTTTCCATCTTACCATTTTAAAGTTTTACTGTTACATCTCTCCTATGCATAAGTGAATCAGTACATAACATTGAGAAATAGCATGAGGGATGAATTTGCTATTTCTTATCTTTTTGCCCATATTTTGTGAACTTTTTAAAATCATGTCTCATTTAAATTATGTTCCAAAAACAAATTCCAAAGATAAATATTAAATTTAGTTCCTTTAGTATAAGAGATGAGAGTCTATTTGAATTCCACTGTTTGAACAATTCCAGAAATGTACCATGGTAAAAATTATAATGTGAAAGAAGCACTCAATTAAATTTTATCCCATCAACAAAAGCATGTAGTATTTATATTTCTGTTATAATATCAAAATATTTATTTATGAGTATGACATATATGCAAATCCTGGCCTGTACTACCTATAAACAAATCCTTCTGAAAGAATGAACAAATGGATGAAAAAAGGAAAGTTATGTTACAATTCTCATCAAATTCCCTGTCTGTAAAGAAATTCCATTTCTTTTTATTTATCCTTCTTTTTTCTCAAACATTAATTTAACAATTTATAAATTCCAAATTCTTTCACATTTATTAGCCTATTTGATACTGCAAATCATAAATAGAATTAGAGCAGTTTTATCTATATTATACATATAAAAGGAATATGAGAGTTTGAGAAATCAAATAACTTACCTCAAATAAAATATTAAATATAGAAGTATGTTTTTTCCTATGATCATTCCATTTGTACCCTGATTAAAAAACAAAAAACAAATATTTATTGAAAATTTTTGCTGGGTGGTTTTCCATCAGTGACTCCTTTAATGTACAACTTGCAACAATTCTAAGACAGGAGAAATTGCCCTTATTTTATCATTTTATGAGCCCAGGTATTTAACAGAATTGCCCAGTGTCATCTAATTAGTAGTTAGCTAAGATCCAAATCTCTCCCACTTCGACAAGATGGTTACTACATTCTTAAAAGAAAAGCCCAAATTCTTTCTACATACATAGGGTGGATAGATCACACATGAGCAGACAGCATAAGTTAAAGGAATCCCCATTTCAGGAGTGAAGGAAACAAGTGAGGATATAATAGGCCAAAATTAAGTTTAGCTAAGGGAGAGTGAGTTGGTAAATGGCTAGCTTACACTGGGTGTTCTATTCTGGGTATAATATGCCTCACAAAATTTTGTCTCATTGAGACCTGTTCAGACTAAAGTTAAGGGGAACAAATAATGAGATGCTACATGAATGTGTAAAATTGCTACTTTTTAGCTAATAAACATTAGAGTATAAGAAAATACTAGAAAAGGGATAAAGAATGTTCTCCCATGTTGTGGTGGTTTGAAGCTATATGTATCACAGAGAAACATGTTTTAAAATTATACCTATTCCTTTGGGTGTGAACCCATTTTAAGTAGGACCATTTGATAAGGTTATTTCACTTAGGGGGTGTGGTCTACCCCAATCAGATTTGGACTCTTAATCTCTTATTGGAGTCTTTTATAAGCAGAATAAAATTTAGACAGTGAGAAAGACATGGAAGCTAAAAGCTGAAATTCATCGGAACCCAGAAAAGAGTGGAGAGTTCTGGAGAGGCTACCATGTACCTTGCCGTGTGACAAGCTAAGGACAAAAGATTGCCAGCAGCCAGCCTCAGAATGCCACAGTCTTCAGAGAGAAAACATAGCCTAGATTTGGACTTCTTTCCAGCCTCAAACTGTGAATGAATAAATTCCCATTGTTTAACCCAGCCCATTTTATGGTATTTGACTGAGCAGCTAGGAGACTAAAACACATGTGTTTGACTATCAAATGGAAGAATTCTCTGAGGAAACAGTCTTAATTTATATTATTTGCTTATAATTTTGACTATAAAACTCCTTTGCATTGTTTTTGCTTTAGATGATATTATGTTGCTGTGTATACCAAGGTGCTACTGAATATTCATTGCATAATATGCATGTTTGGAATTTGGTTTGGACAAAGCCACAGATACTATGTTATCCAGAGCAGGAATCTTTTCCTATAGGCTCTCTGGCAGGCTGCTTCTAACCTGAACATTGTGAGGGTGCTCTAATATTAGACATCCAACATTGTTCTTGCATTGAACTGGATCCATTTTTCTTTCAATAGCCAACTTTTATCTATTGGTTGTATATATTAAAGAAATATAGTATAAAAATGAACATTTTGATACAACAGTCCCTTGAATTATTTCAAGATACCTATGTGAACCTTCTCTTCTCCTTCCCTATTTTCTATATTCACCTAAAATTCTCCACTTCCTTCATATGTTCCTTCATGATTCTGGGACCCCTACTCTAGATTTATTCCAGGATGTCTGTGACATAAACACAGGACTCTGCTAAAATTTCATGGAATAAATGAAGAAAAAATGGAAAGAATCCCTGAAATCAACGATTTTAGAATCTTAAACTCTTACCATTCAGGTACCCTTTCCTTACTATGTTATCAAAATTAGCCAAGCCTCATCCATATCCTACTAACTTTCAACCTTCAAATCATGCTGGTTTATAGTCTTCTCAGCACTTGCTATTATTTCAAGTACTGTATCTTGTGTATTTCTTATACTGTTTTAGTTTCCTAGGCTTCTTAAAGCAAATACCATGAATTGGGATGGCTTAAAGAACAGGAATTTATTAGCTTAGAGTTTTGAGGCTGCAAAAATGCCCAAATTAAGGCATTAGCAAGATGGTGCTTTCTTTCCAAAGACTGGCTGCTGGCAGTGACCCTTGTCTCCTCTGACACATGGCAAGGCACATGGCGGCATCTTCTGGTCTGTCCTTTCCCTTCCAGGTTTCATTGATTTCAGCCTCTTGTTCCCATGGCTTTCTCATCTTGGTTCCATTTATAAAGGACCTTAGAAAAAGGATTAAGTCTCATCTTGAATGAGTGGGCCACACCTTAACTGAACTAACCTCATAATAAAGTCCTATTAACAATGGGTTCATACCCACTGAAATGGAATAGATTTAAGAAAAAATATATATATTTTTTTGGAATACATAAACTTCAAACCACTATACTCAATCTACTAAATACCCCAAAAACATGTTCTTACTGAATGCAAAAATACATCTATCTCATAATACCCCCAATCTTTAAGTCATTTCATTAACAATAAGTGAAAAATCTCAAGAAATTCAGTTATATGTGTGACCTGATCTAGGGCACAATTCCCCTGTCTGTGGACCTGTGAAACCTAGAGAACAAGATATCTGCTTCTAATGTACAAATGAGGGACAGACATAAGATAAACATTCCCATTCCCATAGGAGTCACAAGTCTCACACAATTCTGAAACACATCAGGGAATACTCCTTTAGATTTCAATGTCTGAGAATCATCTATAGGATGATATTTCATCCTTTGGGCCTTGATGGAGCAGTAACCCCACCTTTTTCAAGAACGTGCACAATGGCCATGCTCTTCCTGAACACTGGGATAAAGGATTTACCCTCTCTCCTCTCCAAGCATTGTGGTGATGGTTAGACTCTCCTCAATCCCTGGGGCTCAAGCTCAACCTTGTCACAATACTGGTGTGGTGGCCACACTCTCCAGAATCCCTAGGGAATATGCTGCATGCTCTCTGAAAACTGGGGCAGCAACATTCTTCCTGAACAATGGTGCAGAAGGCCTGCCCTTTTCATGCATAGGTGCAGACACATCCTTTCCTCACACATGGGTGGGCTTGCTTTCTTGGCCCGAGAAGGAGTCTTTAATCCAAACCTCAGCTTCCATGGTTCCTCCCTTGAGGTGTTTTCCCTCTAATCTGTCCTTTTTCTGTTCCTGTAAGTCCAGGCTGGTAGTGGTTCTGTTCATACAGATCTCACAAAAACTTGTTGTTTTGCATGTTTTGCAGGGTTTCAAGCCATCAGGCAAAAGAACTTCCTGGATAACTGCATTTCCAATCCTGACTTGCACTGAAATGGCTGGCTGATTCTATGCTCAATTAAACCCTCATGGAACACTGTTCTCTGGCTTACTTTCTGGAAGCTCAGAATTGCCAAAACCATCAATTTCTGGTTTCTTTGTGCTTAGGAGTTCAGTTCTCAACTTATTCCTTTCCTCTAGTATTTTACTATAACCTAACAGGAGAAACCAAACTGTACTTTGCTGCACATTTAGCTTCCAAATAGCTTCAGTTAATTATCCAAATTCATAACTCTCAAATTCTGCCTTCCTTCTGACATCAGAACTCAATTTTTCTAATCTCTCTGCCACTTTAAAACAAGGATCACCTTTCAGCCAGTTTCCAATAGCACATTCATAATTTCCGAATAAGGCCTCATCAGAAATACCTTCAGTTTCCATATTTCTCATCAAAGCAATCTACACCTTTTCTATAAAACAAGTCACAATTCTTTGAGCCTCTATCTATTACCCAATTCCAAAGTCGATCCCACATTTTTGGTATTTCCCACAGCAACACACCACTCTCCAAGTAAAAAAAATATGTTTTAGTTTCACAGGTTGCTTAAAGCAAATACCATGAAATGGATTGGCTTAAATATAGGAATTTTTAGCTTGCAGTTTTGAGGCTGCAAAAATGTCCAATTCAAGGCATCATCAAGGTGATACTTTCTTCTCAAAGACTGGCTGCTGGAAAGCCTTGGCTCCTCTGCCACATGCCAAGGCACATGGAGGCATCACCTATTAACCTCCTTCTCTTCTGTGTTTCATTGTTTTCAGCTTCTTGCTTCCATTGCTTTCTCTCTTTGTCTTGCTTCCATTTATAAAGGACTACAATAATAGGATTAAGACCCATCTGAATGAGGTAGGTCACACATTCACTGAAGTAGCCTCATCAAAAGGTTCTGTTTACAATGAGTTCACACCCACAGGAATGGATTAATTTTAAGAACATGTTTTTCTAGGGTACATACAGATCCAAATGCCACATCTACCCATAAGAAAATAAATTTTATAGGTATCTTTTTTTCTCCATAGATAATTTCTGTTTCTCACGTCTGTGTGTTTGGTACCAACAATGCTTTTGGAAACATATTTGGCATTTAATACATATTGAGTAATCTAACAAATCTATTAAGATTGTAAGATATGATCACTTATAACCACAACACAAGACCTTATGTATTGGATGCTAACAAAAAAGTAGAAAGTGACAGCTTCTTGCATTTTCAAAGCAGGAAATGAAAACTTTTAATTTTCTGAATGATATTCATGAATCTGGAGTCAGTTTAAATGTAGAAGGTCTTTTCTTCTTAGCAGAATAGAAGACAATCTACTGAAGTGATTGATAAAGTTTTGAGTTTGTTTCTTTAAAAGGGGGAACATATTTCAAGCAGCTTTTGTGAGAAAAGCAATGGTAAGATAATCAAGATATGCCTAATGGGAAAGCTGAACAAGAGTGAAACCTAAGCTGAGGATATATAAGAAGAATTGCAAGTACTCTTTCATTCATTTATTCAACATTCATTGAACATTTCCTTTATTAACAGTCTTGTCCAATTTCCTGTTTCTCAGAGGTTAAAATCTATATCCAAATGTTGTATTTTATTTTCTAGGCAGCCACTCAAATACCAGGGGCATTAGAACACTTTATATTTATGCATAACTGTGCAGCAGATGCTTTATCATTTCTTTGGAAAGGTTTCTGAAACTATGAAAGATTACTAAATGATTTTATATACTGTATTTTAACAAGCATATCAAATTTTAGTGACTTTATTCCCTAAAATACTTTAGAGACTCTAAAGTAGAAACTCTTGTTATTATAATTAAGCTTTACAGTTCTTTCTTTGAACATAAATGTATCTACTTGAAGTCTCCCATAAACCAAATTTATCAGTATTTTGCTCAAAGATGTATATTTACTATTTTATAACACTTAAGGAAGATCACTCAGTCTTTCTTTCTCTGACAGAGTGACATGCTTTAGGAAATAAAAGAAAAATAAATAAGTTGTACATATTGCTTGACATGTATGCTAGCAATAAGAGAAATTGGAAAAGACATTTTATAGGCAAGATAGACTAAAACAGCAAATAGAGTTTGCAAAGAAGAGAAGACAAGACAGGAATGTTAAGGAATGTAGTATTTCCAAGTAGACTAAAAGAAAAAAAAGTAGGAGACCAAGGTCCTCATGGAGGGCATAGATAATACTAAGGCATGGATTTTAAGTAAAGAGGTTAATTTGCCCTTTGTTCCCACATGTTTTAATGACATAGCTTCCATTCATGCTACATGGTTTGCTAGCAATAATTGATTTAATCTTGTTTTTACAGATCTTAGACTTGGCTGAAAGGAATATAAAGAGCTGTTTTACCTAACTGGGCCTTTATTATCTTCAGATCACTTCTATTTACTCTTCCTCTTGTCAACACACTTTTCCAGTCACAATGGCCTCCTTCCTGTTCTTAGTATAAGAGAGATAGGATTCTTTGCACTTACTCTTCTCTTTGCCTGGAACATTCCCCTTGCCAAATAGCCATGTGACTAATTGCCTTAGCTTACATTTTCCTCTAAAGGAGATGGGAAAAGGAACAGATGGGGGAGAGTAGAAGGGTGAGATAGGAAAGGATGAAAACCCAATCAAGGGTTCACTGACAGGCTCTTCTCTGTGGGCAGTGGGATCCATTCTGCCAGACCCAAGCAAAAAGCATTCAGAAGTCTTCCCAGAACTGTCTGCCAAAGGTCGGTGGCAGACCTTTGTCCATTGGTTCTTGACTCTGGTTGGTCAATGGCTTCTCTTATATGGAAAGGATCCTAGAGCAGAAAGCTAAGGATTCAAAAAGAGTGCTTAAAATGAGGAGACATTATTAGTCACAATGAGTCTGTCCTTGCAGGAAAGTTCCATTAAAGTTGGTACTAAAGTCAGAAATGTGCTAGGTGTACCAGAGGCCTCTCTTTCCCTCCATCACCCTGTTTAAGAGTGACATACCAGTGGCTAGAAATTGACTTCTGGAAAGATAGCATCAAAGCAGGTATGCCAAGCTCAACTCTCTCACAAAAAACAATGGAGGAAGGGCAAAAAGCTACCCAAGGGAGTTACTTTGGGGAGCTGAAAAATAGAGGAGTGTTACGCATAATCCAGGAAGGAGAGGGACAGAGAGACAAAGAGGCCAAAGGAAAACCATTTTTTGATCTGTTAATTTATTTTTTATCTTTTTAAAAAATTCTTTATTTTATTTGCTAAAGGCAGGTACCTCACTTGTGGAGGGCAGGCTGCAGGGTGATTGATTGATGAGCACTGCCACTGTGAGACTGTCCCTGGGGGCCTAAGAGGGAAGCCTGTTTTTCCTGGTTTGTTTTTGTTTTGTTTGTTGTTTTTTCCCTTGTTTGGTTTCCTTTTTTTATTTCACTTATTTTTTCTATTTACTTTATTTCTTTTCTTCTTGTCATTTTTCTATATTGTCTTTTCTGTTTGCTTTTCTTTCATTCTACTTCCTTTATGTTGGCCTTCATTTTTTCTTTTTCTTTTTTTTTTTTTCTTTTCTTCTAATCTTCCCAGCCTTTTAATTTATTCCATTTTTCATATTTTTTCTTGTTTCATTTTTAATCCACCTTTTTAATTAATACTCCTTTATATTTTCTATTATTTTTAAAGTCAGATTACTTATTTATTTTCCTGGCTTTTGTACAATTCCTCTTATTTTTTAAAAATTATTATTACTATTATTCTTTTTCTCCTCTTCTCTCTTTCCTTTTCTTTGGTGCTAATATTTTTTTTTCAAGATAACACAGACAACTACAAGGATATAGAATAAGCAGAACCAAGTGTCAAAAGGAAAACTTACCGTACACACACACAAAACAAATAAAACCCTAGAGTAGAAAGAGAAGCTAACCAACTGAATAAACCCATCAATATAAACAGATGCCTAGACACCAACAAAAAATTACAAACCATACTAAGAAACAGAAAGACATGTCCCAGTCTAATGAACAAACTAAAAAACAGGAGGAGTTGCAGAATGTGTAACAACTAAACAGGGATATCCAAACAAATATCATAAATCAACTTAATGAAATGAAGGAAGAGATAAAGGATATTAAGTAGACACTGGGGGAACATACTGAAGAAATTATAAACATACATAAAAAGATAACAGATTTGATGGTGATGAATGGCACAATGAAAGAAATAAAAAATATGCTGGAAGCACATAACAGCAGATTTGAACAGGCAGAGGAAAGAATCAGTGATGTTGAAGACTGTACATCTGAAATCAGACAGATAGTAGAACAGATAGATAAAAAGACAGAAAAAATCCAGCAGGGACTCAGGTATTTGAATGACAACATGAAATGTACAAACATACACATTACAGGCATCCCAGAGGGAGATGAGAAGGGAAAGGGGGCAGAAGGACTGCTGAAGGAAATAATGGCTGAAAATTTCCCAGCTCTTTTGAAGGACTTGGATATAAATGTCCAGGAAGTGCAGTGTACCCCAAACAGTATAAATTCTAACAGACCTACCCTGAGATATATAGTTATCAAAATTTCCAATGCTCAAGACAAAAAGAGAATAGTTAATGCAGGAAGAGAAAAGAGATCCATCACATACAAGGGATGCTCAATAAGATTAAGCACTGATTTCTTATCCAAAACCATGGAGGCAATAAGGCAGTGGTATGACACAGTTAAAATACTAAAAGAAAAAAAAAACAAAAAAAAAACTGTCAGCCAAGTATTCTGTTACCAGCAAAGTTGGCATTCAAAAATGAGGGAGAGTTGAAAATATTCACAGATAAACAGAAATTAAGAGAGTTTGTCAACAAGAAACCTGCCCTTCAGGAAATAGTAAAGGGAATTCTGAAGGTTGAAAGGAAAAAACAGGAGAGAGAGGATTTGAGGAAAGTGTACGAAGGAATTATTGGTAAAAATAACTAAAAAAATGAAAAAGAACTGGATATCCATATCCAAAGAATGAAAGAGGATCACCATCTCATGCTCTATACAAAAATTAACTCAAGATGGGTCAAAGATCTAAATATAAGAGCCAAGATCATAAAGCTCCTAGAAGATGATTTAGGAAAGCATCTATGAGATCTTAAAATAAGAAATGGTTTCATAAACTTTACACCCAAACCCTGAGCAATGAAAGAAAATTAGATAAATGAGACCTCCTCAAGGTTAAAAACTTTTATGCTTCAAAGGAGTTTGGCAAGAAAGTGAAAAAGCAGTCTACTCAATAGAAGAAAATATTTAGTAACCATTTATCTAACAGGGGCCTAATATCCAGCATTTATAAAGAAATCCTACATTCCAAAAAGAAAAAGAAAAACAACCCATTTAAAAAATGGGCAAGAAATTTGAATAGACACTTCTCCAAAGAAGAAATACAAATGGCTAAAAAGCACATGAAAAGATGCTCGATATCACCAGCTAATAGGGAAATGTAAATCAAAAGTACAATGAGATATCATCTTTCACCTATTAGACTGGCAGCTATTAAAAAACAGAACTACAAGTGTTGGAGAGGATATGGAGGAAAGGGAACCCTTATCCACTGCTGGTGGGAAAGTAGAATGGTGCAGCCATTGTGGATGACAGTTTGGAGGTTTCTCAGGAAGCTAACTGTAGAAGTGCCATATAACCAGCAATCCCACTGCTGGGTATATACTCAGAAGAATTGAAAGCAGGGACACAGATATATGCATACCAATGTTCATAGCGGCATTATTCACTATTGCTAAATGTTGTAAGCAACCCAAATGTCCATCAACAGATGAATGGATAAGCAAACTGTAGTATATACATACAATGGAATATTACTCTGCTGTAGGAAGGAAAGCAGTATTAACACATGGGATAGCATGGATGAATCTTGAAGACCTTACGTTGAGTGAAGTAAGCCAGTCACTGAAGGACAAATATTACATGACCTCATTGATATGACATAAGCAAATTGAGTAAACTCACAGAGCTAGAATCTGGAAGATAGGTTAACAGGAGAGAGAAGGGAGTAAAGGGTGATGAGCTGATGCTCATATGGGCAAAATCTATATGGATTGTGTGGAAGGGTGTGATTGGGCAGTAGATGGGCATGAGAGTGGTACAATGATGTGATTGCATTCAGTGGTGGTGTTCTGTGAGGGGGAGTAAGGTAGGGTGTTTGTTTGGACTATTCATGGAACTTGGGGAGGTTTGGAGGAAGGGGAAGGTAAACTCTGGGGATTTACAGGTGTGTGGTTAAAACTACAATGGTGGTAATGGTTTTTTGGCAAATATGGCAGGGGAGGGTTACTGGTGTAGGGAATCGGGTGTTAGGGGATATGTGGATACAGCACACCTGTGGTGTGCCTCTATGGAATATGTAAGTGCTCGTCTTGTCAGTGTGTTATCTCAGTGCTTGGAGACCCACACAATAAACAAGAAAATATTAAACTCCCATCCTGGGGAGTCCTGCTATGTTCTCAGTTAGACGGACAAGAATCTCTCGAGAATATAGGCAGTGCCTAATAAAAGAAAACAAAGCAATATGTCAAGCCCCCAATATTATTGCACAAAACAATGAATCTTATTCTTCAGAAGTCAAAACTTAGTGGTTAACATAGGATCCAAGGGGAGGGGGAGGGAAGAATAGAATAGATGGAACACAGGGCACATTTAGAGAATTAGAATTTTTCTGCATGATATTGAAATAATGGATACTGGCCATTTTAAATTTCATCAAAACCTATAAAAGTGGATGGTGCAAAATTTAAACCATTGACCATTGTTAGGAGCAATGCTTCAATATTTGTATCAATTGTAACAAATTTACCATCCATATGTAAAATGTTATCAATACGGGAGAGTGGAAAAAGGGGAAGACATTAGATATATGGGAATCCCCTATATTTTCTATGGGATTTTTCTGTAACTTAAAGCTTCTTTGAAGGTAAAATGAAAAAAAGAAAACACTGGGAGAACATATGGAAGAAAATGTCACTGCACATACAAGATAACAGATCTCACAGTGATGAAAGATAAAAAGTATAAAAAATTTTTATTTTATTTCAAATTTTTAAATTTTTTATTTATCAATTTTTAAATTATTATTTTACTTTCATATTAATTTTATTCATTTATTTTTTGGGCTTCATTTTTCAAGAGGTTTTGGACCACAGAAGGGACACAACTGTGGCAGGAGAGGATCACTGGTGTGGGATGTTGGTGATGGGGGGATGTGTGGAGAGGGGTGCACTTAAGGCATACCTCTAAGGCATATGAATATGTTCAGATGTTCATGGGGCATTGTCTCAGGGGGTGGAGAACCAAACAATAACTGAAAGAATATCAATTTCCTATCCTGGGGAGTCCTGCTACATTCTCTAATAGAACAGCAAGAATCCCCCGAGTACAAGGACAATGAATAGTGAAGAAGGATGGATCACTATGCCAGGCCATTGATATTGATGATTGTACTTATGAACCATTTCTTGTGAAATTGAAACTCAAACTACTATTATATATTGCCTAAAAGTTAGCTCCTGAAAACCTCTTTGTTGCTCAAATGTGGCCTCTCTCTAAGCCAATCTCAACATGACCTTCCCACTGGCGCAGGGCATGACCCCTGGAGATGAGCCTCCCTGGCACCAAGGGATTATTACCAAATGCCAACTAGTAATACATCTGGAAAAAGACCTTGACCAAAAAGGGGAAATATTAAATACAAATGAGTTTTTAAGGCTAAGAGGTTTCAAAGTGAGCTGGGAGGTCATTCCAGAGGTTATGCACTTCTCAGCAGGATCTCACTGACTGCCAGAGTAAACAGTGCCTCAAACAGCAGGGATCCTGAGGATCTAGAGACATCTAGACACTATAAACAGGGCAGGCAAGTTCAGGAATTTGGCACCCTGTCAGTGGGCCTTACTTTGGAATTTATATTCCGCAGTGTAACAGAGTTAGATTCATTTATAGTTTCCTTATACATGGCTCTTCTGCCTCTTTTATTTGAAGCTATAATTCGTACTGTCTTGTTAAATATATGCCCCAGAGACTTAAACTTTTGGTCTCTTCATGGGCCAGTTGAGTCCTGAATCTCATTAGAGTTGCAACACCTACTCTCCAGTTCACTGGACTCACCCAGGACAACTAACAAGGAGATGATGATGGCCAACGTCATCATCACAACAAAGAGTGTCTGCAAATGCAAGCAAGATAGTTCCATCCGTCTGTCCCATGGGATCTAAGCCCACTCTCAATTAGAAACAGTGGGTATCACCATCCCCAAATCCTCAAGATTTGGAAATGAACAATGGACTAAAGTAAACATTATTATTCTATTATAGACTTATTATTATTCTAGCAATGGAAGAACTTTTATCATTGATATAAAGGCAGTGGCCACCGGAGGTTCTGAGGGGAGGAAGAGGGAAGAATAGGTATAACATGATGGCATTTTCAAGACATTGGTATTGTTCTGCATCCCATTGCAGTGACAGATAGAGGCCATTATACATTTTGTCAGAAACTATGAAATTGTGCAGGACAGAGTATAAACTCTAACGTACACTATATTCTATGGTTAGTGCTTCAATAAATGTTCATCAATTGTAACAAAGGTACCAAACTAATGAAGATGTTATTAATGTGGGAAAATGTAGGAAGTAAAGGGGGTGGGGCATATGGGAATCCTCTAAAATTTTTAGGTAGCATTTACATAATCTAAAGCTTCTTTAAAAATTTTTCTTTTAAAAAGAGTGACATACCAAAATGATGGAGGTGAGGGGAGTGGTCCTACCTGGGTATAAGCAACGAAGAAGTGCATTCTGTGTAGGGAATTAAAGGTATAATAAACCCCTAAATTCTGTTTGTTTTTTATTTTCACCATGCACCAGCAATTCTAACAATGTCAAGAATAAAATAAATTTTTTCCTGTGGATGAGGTGTGCTCTGAGATATTACATAGTGAAGTTGCTAAAGTTGCTACAAAGAACTCCCAAAGAGAAACTCCCTCTCCTTCAGAACATCTAGGCCCAATTAATGATCAACCTAAATTGTTTAAATAAGAGAACAAATAAAAGAGAAGGATTTGCCCCAGGAAGAGAAGGAGAGCAAATGTATACAGATTCTTTGAGTAGCAGATAACTGAATCCGTATCAACTCAACCCTTTGGATACAGGTGTGTCCTGTAGACTATTTACTAATCTCTATACCCTGAAAAAGTTTCGTTAAGATCATCTATAGCTCTCTTGTCTCAGTGAGAAAGAAGCCCCCAGTTAGGCCCATCTTTAAATTGACTTTGTGAGCCTTGAGCATACCTAATGCTTTCAGTTACCTTTTAGAAACCAGGGAACTTGTTCCTCCTCCCATCTAGAACCTGTTAAAACCTTATGTTCCTGTAAAATAAAAGAAGGTGGAGCATCCACCCAAACAATTGATATTGGAGCTCAAGACAACTTAGGGGTCAAACAAATGAAAGAATTCAATATTATGTTTTAAATAAAAGTGACAATTCTTGTCTGCTGAAACTACTAGAGCAATTCATGCAATGTATACTTTTCTTCTTCTCTTCATCCTACCTCTCTTCCTTTCCTTCCTTCCCTCCTCTCTTCCTCCCTTATTCCGTTTCTTCCTTTTTTTTTTTTTTTTGTTTCTTAATAAACATTTTGGAATACCTTCAAATTACTATTTAGCTCATTGTTATTTATCCTCACAATAACCTTGCATACTATTGAGAAAAGGAAAAAATGTAACTCACTTGATCATGTTCACAATGATCCAATGTTAGAAGCAGGACTCAATTCATCTAGTCTTTTTCCTGAAACAATTTTTTGTCCACCATCTCCTTCTGTCCCCTCCTCCAAGCAAACAATTGTGGTATTAATTCCAGAAAGGTCCATTTCCAGGTGAAGGAATTTCATAAAGCGTCCTGAGCTGAAGAACAGTGCCAGATTTCAGACTTTACCTGTCTATCAGCCTCGACCCTAGAGCACAAACAAAACAGCCACTCTCCCTTTCTCCTGTACTTTTTCAAAGATTCAATGAATTTATACAATGGGCAATGTACTCTTAAGTGATAAAAACATTTATACATGTATTAATTCCTTTTAACTAAATTGTCAAGGCAAGTTCTAAGATTGCAAATATCCTACTGATAAAAACACACTATCATGTCACACTTGAGATAGAGGGTAGATATTCTTAGATGGCATCCATTTTAGGGACTGTGCTCAGTAGTTGATTAGAATAAGAGAGTACTTTGGTTTGTCCATGAAATAAAGTGATTATGTTGACTCTGTCCTTCAAATAACTTTCACCTGCTAAAACTGGGTAAAGTTAGACTATTGAATGTTGTGTGTAACATTCAATAAACACTTTAGGAAAAAGAGGAAAAAGCAATAGGAGAGAGGCACAAGCTCTCTAGAGGGACTAGATGTTTCCCATAGTTGCCAATTTATGAGTCACCTCGTTTATTAAGGGACCACTCTAAGTGAACTCTGTAGAGGAGCCATAATTTAGTGCATTACAGAGAAAAGACCATTAAAATAAACTCCACTTTAAATATATATATATATACACTATACAATTATAGCCTTTTCTAAATTTGTACTCTATTGAATTAAAGCTTTGTTGATCAGATCTTAATATTTCCATCAATAACCATCTGAGCAAGAGTATTAAACTATAAATAGGTAAAGATTTGACCTGAATTCTGGTATCTGAGATGTTTATACATTGTTTTCCCTGTCATCAAGCATCAATACTCATTCAACTTTCCTCAACTTCCTATTCTAACAAGTGGATCTAAATATATTCTATTTTAATCCACCAAAACCAAGAAACACAGACACAAGAAAATTATAATTTTATTTTAGAATTAAATCAGAATCTCTATGCTGAAATTGATAACTGGATAATTATTACTCTGATACAGCATGACCTAATAATTTTAAGATATTAGTCTGTCTTTTTCTTTAAAACTGCAATAAACAATGTAAATATAATATTTTATTTTTAAAATGCTAATGATTAAAGTTTATAAAATATGTAATATTTGTTGTCCCTCATTGGACATGAACCCTATATTCTGCATTTGGAGAGGATGATCCCTATGCAACCTGAGATTACCTTGACCTTCAAACATATTTCATGCAACAGTAAATTCCTTCTTTGCCCTTATGTATCATCACCAAAACTCTAAATGCTATGTTCATAATTGTATTCACTCAATAAGGATGTATTAAAGGGATGAATTAATGGATCGATAAACATCTTCCCCTCTTACCTACTTAGACACACGTGTGACTGGTTGCGATTATGTTCTGGCCATCCCTTGGAGATCTGTGCATAGCAAATGGCAGTGAAAAGTGGGTCATATGAGTGCAAAATTATTGCTAAAAATTCTCCATATGAATCAACCCAATAAAATGACAATCTGTCTATTGGTCATTTAGTCATAATAGTGAGAAGAAAGATCCTCAAACACACAGGTGGTAGAATTTCTCCACTGTGTGATAAGAATACAACTGGAGCAGCAATCTCTTCAGCTGTGAAGGTCAATGGCAGAAGTGAACTCATGCAATTCAAGAACAGCGAATATTGTGTCATTCAAAAAATGTAAGCAGTATTCTTGAAATACAATACTAGCTTTTTTCATGCTAATAACATACACTGTTGGCCAGGGTGTGGGGAACTGGACAAGCTAATAAGCTGCTGCCAGGGATGCACAATTGTAAACCACCAGAGGAGGTGTATTTGCCAATCTCTAAAAAAAAAAAAAATCCATAAGTTATTTGGCCCAGTAACCCAACTTCTAGGAGTACTACTACAAAAATATATTTTTTAAAAATGTGAAATGCCATATTTCAAGGTTATTCCCTGCAATATTCTTTGTAATACTAAAAAAATTAAAAACAACCAAAAAATCCTTGACAGGTTAAATAAACTATGATATAGCCACAAAATAGAATATAATTTAGCTGAAAGAAGAATGAGAAAAATCTATGTATATACTCTTATTGAATTTTCTTCAGGAAATTATAGAAACTGCTAAGTGAA
This sequence comes from Tolypeutes matacus, assembly GCA_026826555.1. Classification (NCBI taxonomy): domain Eukaryota; kingdom Metazoa; phylum Chordata; class Mammalia; order Cingulata; family Chlamyphoridae; genus Tolypeutes; species Tolypeutes matacus. Next base: position 1,189,690 of record JAKSZT010054334.1, read on the forward strand.
AAAAGCAAAGTGCATAATTATGTACAGGATGATTTTACCAAAGAAGTGGTGCTCACATTTTTAAAAAATGATTAAGGTATAGACAAATTAATGGCAGTTGCTTAAATCTAAATTTCTCCATAAATACTCCAAAATATCTAAATATTAAGAAAAAGAATAACAAATTCTATAACTACAAGACAGAGAACACTATAAACTCCAATTTCTAGGACAACTGTCTTTCTAGCTCCTGCTGCAAGCTTTAGCTGAAAGCATGAAGATTACAGAAAACTGCACAGAGGAGAGGAGAGGAGATTAACCTAAATCACTCCCAGAAAGTCCACTTTAAGTATGAAAATATTGAAAAAGAACCTTAGGAGTTGTCTTAGCTTGTCAGGTCTGCTATGACAATTACTACAAACTTGTTGGCTTAACAAGAGGAATTTACTGGCTGGTGGTTTCTGAGGCTAGAAGTTCAAAATCAAGGTATCTGCAAGGCCATGCTTTGGGGTTCCTTGGCTTGCACCTCTATCTCCTTTCACATGGTGAGCCCTCTCTCCTCATGTTTGCTCTTTTGGTTTCCCTTCACTTCCAGATTCTACTACTTCTGATTTCTGGTTTGTTTTTATAAGGTTTCCAGTAATATGGATTAAGGCCTACCCTCATTCAGTTTGGACACCTAAACTGGATCTTAGAAGGTCCTAGTCACAAAGGATTTCACATCTTAATTTATAATACATCTTCAAAAGGTCCTATTTACAAATGGGTTCACATCTACAGGAATGCAGATTAAGATTAAGAACATATCTTTTGTGGGGTGCATGATTCAGTTTACTACAGGAGATCCCTGACTATATGAAATAGACCTTAAAGCACACAAAGGTAAGATAACTTTTAAACAAAAATCAATTTTAAAAAGTTGCTCATGGGAAGGGAGGGTAACATGATAGAAGCTTAGCTTCTCTGAATATAATGCATTTATAGGTTTGACTTTAGAAACATGTACATATTTTACATAGTTAAAAGACAAAATTAAATCATTTATATATATATATTTTTAAAATACCTAAGTTTCAAAAGCAAAATAAAACAAATGAACCTGACCTTTTCCTGAGTTGGTGGTCTAATCACACTGATTTTAAAACAGGAAACTTACCTATGCATACCTTGTACTGTGTGCCCTAAGAAGAATAATGAAAGCAAAGTATTCTTAAGTAGGTTTCGTTATTGATATTTTTCTTTTCAAATTATGAAATAGGTAACTAGCTTAAGGTGAGATGGATATATAGGTAAAGAAAGAGAGGGAAGGTGATTAGAAAAATAGAAAGATAATAAATGTGACAGTTAATAATTATGGTAAGAATTTCAATGTAACAAAGAGTTACAAACAAAAACTCAAAGAAGTAAAAATTCCATAATTTTAAGTTTGATCCCCTTAATATTAATATATGTTTTATCTTTAAGGTATTTCTTAGTTGTGTCCACTGCAAAAGGCTAGAAACAATGTTCTACCAGAGAGTAATGAACCCTTCTAGTTGGCTATCAGAAGAGAACACTTTGATAAATATATGTGATCAATCTAGTATGTTTCAATTCAGCTAACTGAAATAATTTTAAATCTCAAAGTTGTGTTTTCATTTTAAAATCAATAATAATGAATTAGTCTTATAAATATTAGATTTAGAACTTAATCTTTTCTACATAACCTGTAATAATTTTGAACCAGCTTCAAACTCTTCCATGTTTTTTACAAATATTTACTAATCAATTTCTATGTGGCCAATATGCAAGTTTCTTGGAATGTGAAAACACAAAAGACGTTCTCTGCTGCTTCGGATCTCACCCTTTAAATTACATTTACATCTATTTTATCAATAAAATATAGTTGGTGCTTCTAATAGTAGCAATTAACTGCAAAATCAGTATTTCTTCATGCACAGGACTTTCTTTGGCTTATTTTTGGTAATTACAAGCTAATTAGTGAAAAGAACACTGACATGGCCTCTAGATAACGAATCTATTACTGGAACAAGCCTAATCCCAATTTTCATTTGAAATTAGCATTGCAATACTATGATACTATATATTTATTCCAGCATATTGTTACTGAATAAAGCATTTTTGGAGTTCCACTTTTGGATTTTATTTAGAAGCTAGTTTGTGATTCACAGAAATCAGTATCGTTGCTTTGAACACACAATATAGAGGTAATTAGAGTAATTAATTAGAGGTATCCTTCTTGATCTCCTTTGAAATAGGAAAAAAATCCAAAAAATAAAAAAATAAAAAATAAAAACTCAGGAAATCAAAAGGAATAATATAAGCCATATTATTACATTTTCTGATAGGTTTATATATTTCTCAATTTTTAAAAAAATCATGTAAAGGCATTGTAACTCTAGCTTCCATGCTTATTTAATTGAAACTGCAAATAAATCTTTAAAAATACTACATTGGAAATACCAGATTGAGAATGAAGTGTAAAAATAATGACAGACTCGGAAAGGCTTCAATATTAAGGCAATGCAAGTATTAGAGGGCCAGTATTACTTGATGATGAAGAATGCTGGCATTGAGAAAGGCTGCCAGATTTTGTACCTAAACTCCAGCTCTTATTACATTGGGCATGTCAATTACTCCCTCTGTATCCTAATTTCTTCATTTCTCAAGTGGTATCTACCTCATGAGATGTGTTGAAAATTAACTGAATTAACAGTATATAGTTCATTTACAGGAATATCTGGCACATGGCAAATAAACATACCTCTCATGTTTTATTTCCTTTATTTAACTGCCATGTCCTCATTTGCATTGATATTTTCTCCTCTTTTCAGAATGTTCTAGTTAATGATTTTTCTAATTACAAAGCTTTTGAACGAAGGGTGAAAATCATGTTTGAAAACTTAGAGATTTAAATTTTTTTTCATAATAGTGCCCATATTTAGGAATTCAGTTAGCTATTGATTCACTTGACTTTTGGGGACTAGAAATGCTTAAATGATCTTCTCATTGCTGCAACCTAAGCATCACTGCAAAGGTTTATGGAACCTTTACTGATACATTCCTCCCCTGCCCACAGACACAGGTACTAGGCTCCTTATCAATCCTCAGAGATGGCCTGCAGGGCAGTGAGGTGTATAGTCACCTTTACCAGAGCCGGCATGGCAACTTGCCACTCTCATTCTTGCTGACCTATTTCTGGATATATCTTCGACCTTTAAAAACATTGCAGATAGCTGCTTTTTCTTTTACAGGTATAATAGCATCTATACGTTATGCACTTTAGTTCAAGTTTTAAGGTCCCCTTTTCATTTTTAAGGTCAGTTGATATTTTAATAGATTGATTTTTATTACTTTCTTTTAAATTTCCACATCCATTTCAACCTATTCTGGATTCCATTTAGGTTGTTCTTCAGATTTTTTTTTTTTCAGTTTTTATTATGGATTGCAGGATATTTTACTTTAATAAATTTATGATTAAATGAATCCAGTATTGAAATTTAATATTCATATACTACTGACTTCATATATTTGATTCCATAAATTTTACATGTATCATATTATATTTACTCTATTACTACCAATACAGACCTAACAAACTTTTAAACTGTATGAATCAATACAGGATTGATCTACATGTCCTCAGCTTTCAAGTTATTATATGCTCCTTTCAGTGCAGTTTCAGATTTGAGTGTTATTTTTTTTCTTTATTTTTAAAGAAGCTTTAGATTACATAAATATTACATCAAAAATATAAGAAATTCTCATATATTCCACCCCCTACACCTCCCACACTTTCCCCCATTAACAAATATTTTGTTATGGTGGTGCATTTGTTACCATTGATGAACATATCTTGAAGCATTGCTACTAATCATGGTTTCTCGTTTTACATTATGGTTTACACGCTGCACCTCAAAATTTTATAGGTTTTGAGAAAATGTATAATGGCCTGTATCTGTCATTGCAATATCATGCAGAACAATCTCAATCCCAAAAGTGCCCCGTGTTACACCTATTCTTCCCTCTCTCTCCCCTCAGAACCTCTGGTGACCGCTGCCTTGATATCAATGTTACAAGTTCTTCCATTAAGGCATAAAATGTGCCAACCACTGACCTAAAGTCTAGGCCGAAGAGCTGAATGTCTGTGGTTTTCTGCTGCTGGCTAGGTTTTGAGGAAGTTCCACTTGGAATCCACCATTCCATTTTTTTCTTTTCAAAATTTTCCAGAGTTCCAACTAATTATTTAATTAGAATTTTTGCCCTCTTTTCCAGAGTTCCAACTAATTATTTAATTAGAATTTTTGTTCTCTTTAAAATTGGAAGCCTTTTGAAATAAGATAGGCAATCTTTTTTTTTTTTTTAACTCCCTGGAAGACTTTACATACATAATATTGTTGTTTCTGTTCCTTTAAAATTAGAAAGCATATGCCTAAAAAAACTGTGCGTGCCTGCAATTTTTTTTTAACAAGTATCTTTCTTGTTCCTGCAAGATAAGACTATAAATGAACTATCAAGATTAACAGTTCTCACTTTGCCTGCAAATCCAAAGGTATTGTATTGTATTATAAACTTTGCCCAATCCCAACCAGTTCCACATCTTGAAATATCCATCTAAAAATTACCTAGCTCAGGCACTAAAATCTATATAAATATCCTCCCATAACTTCCCATTTTAGAGACTATATTAAGACTCTGTTGATGTGATTGTTACTTACCTGCCATAAGTCTAATAGGTTTAGTTTGCTTTATCAACCATAAAGCATTTTTGTGGTCTTTTGGGGAGATAACAGTTAACTAGCTGTATCAAAATAATGTAATTAATATGGAATATATAAGTCAAATTATATATAATATTATTTTCCTATAAATAATCCCTATTTTTCCTATTTCCCTTCAAAATAAATATTATTTAATCCTTGCCTCTGATTTATTATCTTTCCTCTTTATGCCATGGTGGTTGAATGCCTGCTTCTTACACAATCCCAATATTATTGTATTTTTAAAACAAGCATTCCAGATAGTCTGTGTCATTGCCTGTCTTGTAACTTCTTCTTTTTAGGAAAAAATAGAAGGGTAAAAGGGCCAGGAATCATGTCAATACTTGGATGTGGGCACTAAAACATGAGGAAGCTAAGCTCAAGCATGAGTCTCTAAGAGAAAAAGAAGTGTGAGAACTGTTGTTGGAGACCCTGTACAGGAGCAACGGTAGCTATGGATAAGAAAGTGGGAAGACCCCAGTCTGAGAGTCCTAAAACAAGGACACAAGAAACACAATTTCTGCAAGCAGCAAGACTTATTGAGGAAGTAAGGGAGCCACTGAAAGGCTTGTCTAGGAAATGGCTAGGCACATTTATTGCCACAGGATAATTATGAGGATTCAGAGGTCATAAGTCAGGAAATCACAAAAAGCAATGTTTCAAATTCAAGTAATAGTTTTCTAAAGAGTTTTTGGTTATGCATGATATCTCCAAGGACAGTTTTATTATTCACAGAAGAAAATTTAAAACCAAACTAATTTCCCACCACAAAGGCAAAAGTTTATAGCAAAAGAGCTCACCCTGGGTTAAGAAAAATATCCAATTGTTTGGTTGTGTGAGAACACACACAAACACACACACATGCACACTTAGTTTAAGGAATCCATATTAATTAGTTTTGCATAGCTTCTCACTGCCTTAGGGTTAACATCATAGATTATGTAATCATAGATATTATCCTTTCAAGATTCATATCCTTAACATTACTTATCCTAAGTCTCATAGCACAGAAACAATTAGATGAATGGGACAATTTAGACTAGGAGGCAAAGATCAACTAAATTCTACAGTCATCTTTTAGAGATCCAACTATTTGCTACTTAGACACATGAAAAGAGATCTCCTATTTAATTGCATGTCATATCACCTTGTGGAAACTATGTCTGGGGGGAAAAAATCGAGACTCCCTCAAAATTAATTACAGAAGTCACTAAAAGATAAGAGTAGATATTATTTTTTAAAGTCAGATATTTTTACATTTTACCTAAACAAATCTAATGTAGATTGTAATGAATGCAAATTTTAAAAATATATGTAGGGGGCGGATGTGGCTCAGATGGTTGGGCGTCCGTCTGCCATACGGAGGGACCTGGGTTCGATTCCCGGGACCTCCCGGTAAAAAAAAAAATATATATATATATATATATATATGTAAATGTTAACATTTTTCTTAGTGGAATTTTAAAAGTACAGAATTTTATTTATGTCTGGATGCTTTATGTCACTAGAGTTATGCTTAAATAACTTCATTATTATAGAGATGTGAGGAGGGGTTTCATAGGAAAGTCAGCTAAATTACGTATTATAAATAAAAACTGATCAATAAACATATAGTCTATAATATCTCCAGCTGAGAAAAATCATTTAAGGTTTCCATTAAAATGATATCTAAATTGTTGAAAAACGTTTCCCTTTAACTTGACAAATATAGTTTATTCAACATTAATTAATTCATTAGTTCAGTCAACATTCTTTGAATACCAAGTATAGACCAAACATGGTGCTTGTTACTAAGTACACATAGGCCATATGAAGTTCTAAATGTTTTAGCTGTAAGTGATGAATGTGTTAATGGAGATTTGCACAGGATATTATGAGATTGTGGAGGAAAGATCACATATTTAAACATGGGATAATTACAGAAAGCTTCTCAATGGAGTTAAAGCCTAATATGAATCTTAAATTAAATATTTGAAAGATGTACACAAATTGAAGTCTTCATGAAAGAAAAAATATAGTTCACTTCAGTGTCTTTTAAGGCCTTGTAGCATCAGAAGTTTCTTTTAAATGATATTTTATTCGTAACTCCAATGAATAAAACTGATACATCTATAGCTGCTCTTATTGATGGACAAGTGCTGACTAGGAACTCAATGATATCTGCAAATGAACTGATTCTTCCCCATAGGTCCCTTACACTTATACATGACTATAAAACCACTCTCTATTTTCTCTGAGGGGGGATACACTAAACAATAATATTTGATTAAACGTCATTATAAAATTTAAACCATGCTACTTTATAACAAATTATAACATCAGTTATTTACAAAATAGCATTTTATTTGTAGAAGTGTTTTCAAGTACAATTATTCCATTTGAGTTCATTGCTTTGTCTATTCCATCTGTGACAGAACAACTTGATGAAGCAATCAATTCTATTTGTTTTTATCTAGATTGAGGAAGATGACAAAAGGTCTGTCCCAGAGACCTTGGGTTTTTCTTGTCCTAGAAGAGTCTCAAGGTATTTTAAAATATGCTATTTTAAAATACTAGGATCATGGAGGCAAAAGGCAGGATTGTCTAATAGGGAGGTTTGAAGAGTTCAAAGAAAAGGGAATGCTCAAACAGCAATAAAGGTGATATTTCAAATCAATGGGGAAAGATGCATTACTCAACAAATGGTACTGGGAAAACTGGATAGTCATCTAAAGAAAAATAGAAATTTGGAAATACATTTCACACCTTCCATTAAAATAAATCCAGATCTATCAAAGATTGATACAAGAGAAAAAAGGCTATAGGAATACAAAAACAAAAACATGAGTAGATTGTGATTTATAATTTTAAAGGGGCACAGTGTTTCTAAGTATGAAACAAAACCCAGAAGACAAAGTTAAAGCACAGATAATTTTAATAAATATGCATTTAAAGATTCTCTACAGATAAATTCATAAAGTCAAAGATTAATGTTAATTTGGAAAATATTGACAAGTCATATTACAGGAAATAGGAAAATTTCCTTAATGTAAAACTCTTACAAATCCTAAGGGAAAAAAAACACCATCCAGAAGAATAAAGGGTAATTCAAAATAAAAGAAATATAAAGGCTTCTTAAAAATATATACTTCTGGTAGGAATGTAGGCTTTTATACTCTTTATGGAAGATAATTTGGCAAAAACTATCCAAATACAAATATACCTACACTCTGGCTGAGCAATTTTTTCCCTAGATATTTATCCTAATATTTTAAAAGTATTGGATGGTAAAATGATATTCATTACAACAATTGTGTGTCATAACAAAAGTTTGGAAATTACCTATTTGCCCTACCAATATGGAACAAAAATAAATCATGCTATATCTGCACAATGAAAATACTGTACAATTTTTAATATATCATGCATTTTTGTGCATCTAGAAAAAAATGCATCCACAAAGCTTATAAGTACATAGAATATATCTGGAAGGACTACTAAAACAGTGTCAGTTTGGGCAGAAGGGAAGCAGAGCACTTTCATAGTAGTTCTTTTTGTATTTTTTAAACTTTTATCTAGTGCATGTATAACCTCTTTGAAAATAATTAAATGGAAATTCAAACTTTCCCAAATATTTGGAAACAAACAACAACAAAAAAGTTTTTAACAAATAGGACAGAGAATAATATAATGAAAACTACAAAAACCTCAGAATCAAATGATAACAAAAGTAGTTTATATAAAGTATGGTCAAATACAGCTAAAGCTAGATGTAAATGAAAATATATAGCATTAAAGGATTTTTATTAGAAAACAAGAAACACTAAAAAGAAATAAACCGGCATCTAGCTTGAAGAGAATAAATAAAAGAATATTACAGTACACTCAAGTCAAATAACAGAAAGTAAAATATAAATAAAATAAAAAATGAATGTAAGCCAACAAACAAAAACAGAAACCATAAGGAAGAAAAAAACTCTTAAAAAACAAGCCTAATGAAATAGACAAGAGAGGAAAAAATATTAAGAGCCAAATAGAGGATCTCATCTTCTGAGAAAAGAGATTAAAATAATATGAGTATACCAGGACCATTTTTCATTTCAATGCGTTTGTAAACATATTTAAATGGACAACTTCCTAGAAGAAGTATACAACGTCAAAATTAACCTAAAAATATCTCATCAAACATCCAATATTCAGTAAAGAAATTCACTTATTAACCTCTCTCACCCCACACAAAAAAGAAAATTGCAGGCACATAGAGTTTTTAAGGCATAAGCTTTCTAATTTTAAAGGAACAGAAATAACAATATCATGTAAACTCTTCTGGGGAATTTAAATTGTAGGAAGATTATCTAACTTAGTCCAAAAGGCTTCCAATTCCAAAGAGAGCAAAAATTCTAATTAAAAATATCAACTACGTTTAATTCAGTAGAGAATTTTAAAAGATGCTCAATTAGTGCTCATCCTAGGAGTACAAGTTTGTTTTATTCTAGAAAATGGTATGACATAATGTAGCCACTAATAGAAAAAAAATGTAGAAAACATAAACCTCTCAATATATGCAAATATATATTATATAAAATACAAACATTCTCAGTAAAAATACTTTGCAAAGTAGGACTAGATGTGATAGTCATTAACCTGATAAATGATGCTGATTAAAAGAAATAACTTAATTGTGAAAACTTTAATGCATTCCGTTTCATTCAGGAAAAAAATTCAAGAATGTCTGGCAATACTGCTGTCATTCAACATTGTACTATATAACCTAGCCAATGGAATAAAAAGAAATACAAAAGGTTTGGGATAAAAATGACAAAATTTTCATTAAATGCATCTACATTAAAAATTCAGGAGAGTTAATTAATTAAAATCAATTAGATTTAGTAGACCAGAACTACATTTACATATATTAGAAACTTTTAGCAACAATAACCAAATAAAAATTTAATAAAAAAATATTCCATTCACAAGAGAAATAGAAACTATAAAATTATATAGAAAATAAAACTACTAAAATATATAATCCCTCTGGTAAAAAGCTACAAAGTTAATGAAGAGTATTAAGGATATTAATGCAAATATGCTCTGTAACATACAAGAGATAATTTTTAAGAAAAATATGCATAACCTAAAATGAACATGTCAAATGCAAATTTCCCACAAGAAATAGTGACAAAGAATTTCATTTTGGCATTGCCAGGGATCTGATTATAGCTACAACATGAAGGTTTTACGACCCGACTTTAAATTAAGTCAGTGAAATTGTCTTCTCTCCTCTCACCAAAAGAAAGCTTTACCCATAATATGACGAGGGGAGACTCCCAAAACCAACATTAAGCAACATTGGAAGGAAGTTAGTTGTCACTAATCTCCACCCCAAATAATTCTCCTAAAATCATATGCTTCTGCTACATAAAAGCATTTACTACACTTCTTGGTAGGAGAAATTCCCCAGGAACTAAAAAGGGTACAATATTGATTCTTTTTAAAGAAAACTTGTAAATATTGTAAATATTGTAGTACAGGCCTAATCAAAAGTAGGAAAAACTTTGTGTTTATTCTCAGATACCCTGTTGGTGGAACAGGGGTGATGCATGCATGCTGTATCCACTGGTGCAAGCCTGTGAACTGTAACGATGCCTTTTGCTGCCCTATCACCTCCAAATTTACTGGAGGTAATGGAAACTATACGTAAATAGGTGAAATATTAAACTGAACACCTCTGATCCAAATTCTGTCTTCTGAACTTTTTATAGTCTTTGAAAGGTAGGGTAAAATCCATAGTATGGAGCATGTTGTATAATTATAAAATTGGCAGATATGCTGTATAACTTTTGCTTAATAGCAAATCAATGCATCAGGCACTTAAATTAAAATTTCTGTTTTAGATGAGATTTCTTGTAAACATGCATTTTTATTACAAGAACTGCATCTCAGCAACTATATTCTGTTGGATCTTTCAGGATCATAATCTGTTCATTGAAGACAAAAACCATAACCTGGTTCCTCATGATTAATAGCAGGCAATTCCCCGTCATCATTGCTCATAATATCACTGTATTCTTTTTTAGCTGAAGAATAGAAAGAGAACAAGCTAAACATTTTATTTTAGAATTATTCTGGAGTTTCAGCTTTTATGGGCTTAATATTTTGAAAACACAAACTTTACATATAATTCATGAATAAATAGCAAAAATATAAAGGGATTTTTAAGTCGATAAATTCACATCAGAGACTTGAATTGGGTGTAGTTCTAATCTGTAACTTTTCCAAAGCATCCAGACAAAGTAGTTGCCAAAGGCTGCCATTTATTCATGCAACTCCTAGTTTAATTTACAAATGAAAATTAAATCAGCCCTGTAACTGTAAATACATAAAAATTCTTCTCCTTCACAAAGGTATTCTTTTTCCTTCTTTTATAACCAGTTAGAAAGATTGAAAACTTCATATTCATTTAGAGTCCTCCTCTCTGCCCAATTCTTTTTACTTGTCCTGGATATTTGTGTTGACAACTTGCACAGAGAGGCTTGTTTTATGGTGAGATTCCAACAGTCATATTTTCTCCAGGCTTAGTCATCTCTACTCTTTATTGATTCTCTGGCTTCGTTTGAAATTTGAATGTTGTCATTCTGTCTTGTGAAGGCAATGGATTGGAAGAACTCCAGCATGTTATATAATGGAATGCAGCCTGCTAATCTTTGATAAAAGACTATAATCCTATATAATATGGTGTCAGTCTGCTTTTTTAATTCCTTCATTTTTAATCTGGTGCAGAATGGCTCAGTACACTTAATCGACCATAGCATATAAAAGTGTTTTTGGAATCATATTGCTTGAGTGATAAATACAATGACTTAATCTATACTTTTTAGACATGCTGTAATGAAGTCCATTTCCCCACTTTCCTATAATTTTGTTTACTCTGATAGTCACACGATCTTCTCCCTAGTATCCATCCTTCTCTTTCGACAGGGAAAATGGTGATCATCCTAGGTTTCTGTCTGATTAACGTGGTATAATGCTGGAAACTGAATATTAATGCTAAAAGTTAGCTCTTCACCCCTCATCCAACTTTGCTGTTTGAATACACGTATTTAGAAAATATATGCCATTTTTAAAATGTGAAAAGAAAAATAAACACTGATTGGTGGTGCCAAATAAAACCAAGCATTTAAAATTCCTAATCTGACTACCACAGCCATCATTACCCTGTGAAATTCCCAAGTAAGGGGCTCTTTATGGAAAGGCTACCTTTTTAATCACTAAAAAGGGCTTTGTTTTCCCCCAGATACTATCTGCCTCACAGATACCAGGTAGTACCTATAACCTTTAGGGTCTCTCTCTTTCCCATAGAAATAGAAGCAGAGTAGGGGAAATCTTAGGCTGACTGTTATTTCCCACTGGCCTTGATCTTTGCCCGTTTCTACCCCCCATTTTGAAAAGCATTTCACAATCTGCAACTAATTCCGGTTTCATTTTTTCCACACTAGCTACATGAGTTTGAAGAAAAATATTGTAAAGAGAAAGAAATATTGTACCTGTTGCATTCTGTACATCATAATTCACTCCTCCAAGAAAAGATAGAAGGCCTACTTCTGTTGCTTCTTTGTGGACAGGAGAAATTCATTTGTCCTTGACTGCTATCAGAGCTTTTCCTTCCTTTAGATAGAGTGGACAATGGGGGATGGTATACCATTTTAGAAAATATAAAGTAGAGATTCCCATGTTTGGTCGCTGGCTCCCCAGAGTATAGTGGATCCAACCGTTGTTTCTAATTCATTTATCTTCCCATTGTAAAGGGAAAATATGAGGGTAAGTGAGCTGTGGGTTTTCTGCTGTGTGGGACAATTGCCCTATAGTTAGGATGTGACGTGTGATAAACACACCCAAATAGGTTGTTTTCTTCTTTTTTTCCAACAGCTTAATAGCTTGACCCCTATTAATCAACTAGGCTTATTGTACTCCCTTTCCATATAGGAGAAGCACAATTTCAGAATTCTGCTTTCCCCTTTGTGAAGCTGCCTTCCACATAAAATTTGTTCCTCTTATATATCAATGATCAAAATCATAGGTGAGTCATCCTCTGTAGAATTAATTAATGCTGATTTGATATCTCCAGAAGTTACTTAATATATCAAGCACCATTTCAATTAAGTTTACTGAAACTCCATATGATTTTACAGGTTAAAAATGCCATCCTTAATTAAATAATAAAAATAATAATTCATTTAAACAGCTATTTATTAATTTAATAGTTATACACTGATGATCTACTATGTGGATGTGTTCTTATAGATGTTTTGTTCTCAAAGAACTTACTTTTAAATTTTAAGTAAACAGAAACATGAACAAGAGAATTTCCAAAAACCATAATATTATTAAGTAATTGGATACAGTAATATGATAAAGACTGCCTTGAAGGTAAAAGCAGCCTAATTTAGTTTCATTGTTTAGCATATTTCTTACAGATGAAGGGACATCTGAGTCAAGATGTGAGTTGAAAGAGGTATCCAAAGATCTTGGGAAAGAATATTTCATACAAATGGGGACAAAACTTTTTTAAATGTTCGACTTGTCTCAGGAATAAAATATAAAGAATAAATGGATGGCTGGTCTTTAGCGGTGGGGTGGGATGGGCTTGGTGAGATATGAAGTCTAGAAGAGTATCGGAGATCAAGATATACAAGTCCTTCTAGGTCAAAAGGGGTTGGATTTTATTCTAAGTGCAGTGGGAGGATGTTAAAGAAGGGTGTGAAATGATCTACGTATTTTAAAATTTTTAAGTACAGTAGGACCTTGTTTTATGCAAACTCAATACATGTAAATTCAAGTATATGCGGTTGACAATCAAAAAACATAAAGGCAGAGAGAGAGAATTAAAAATTATTAAAATTACTTCTATGATTAATTCTGTTTATTGTTACTAGAGTGTATACTTGCCTTATTTATTTCAAAAACGTTTGATAGGTATGTTATCATTATTATTAAATAATAGATTTTGAGATTATGTGTGCCCTATATGGAGCCAGGGAACAAGGAAGAGTAGCAGTAGTGGGGTGAGTACGAGGTAGAGGGGAAGGGGTGGTGGTGTTAGGGGTCAGAATGCTGACCCAGCAGGGTCATCAGGGGTCTCCAACACAGCTGACCAGTTGGCCTATGTCAGACACCTTCCAGGCTTCCCATTGGCCTCCACCAATTATTTTCCTCTGGGGGAGGGGGCAGAGAGACCTTGGAGGCAGGGCAGGCTGCTAAGGGAAGAGAGAAATAAAACTTTAAAAAATTATTTTTATGATTAATTTTGTTTACTTATTGTTAACTGGAGTGTTTACTTGCCTTGTTTATTTAAAAAAGTGTGATAGATATGTTCATATAAAAATATTATTAAACAATGGAGTTCATTAAGAGCAATTTTCAACTTTTGCAAAGAGTCTTGTAATGAATTGGTCACATAAAACAAGGTTCTACCATACTCTTTTGGTTGTTGAGTGGAGAAATAACTATTAGGTAAAAAGGAGAAAGAAGGCGGCTAGAACAGGTATGATTAAAATAATCCAGGTAATATACAGTGGGATGGTGATAGTTTGGATTCAAGCAGTAGCAGTAGAAATGGCAAGGGATGGGTGGATTTCTACTATATTGTGGAGATGGCATTGACAATATTTGCTAATTAATGATATGTTATTTGTAGGAAAAGGACATATGAAGGACACATAACAGGTTTTGCTTGAGCAACTCAGTGAATGGCAGCATCTTTCACTGATATGCAGAAGACTGGCTTTGGGAGTCTGGGGAGAAATCAATTGTTCTGCTTTGGACAAGTGAAGTCAGAGTTGTCTGCATGACATCTAAATGGAGTTAATGTACAGGCACTTGAACACATGAATTCAGTGGATAGCTAGTCATTGGATTTAGGGACCACCCTAATTCAAAATGACTTTATTTTAACTTAATTAATTATATCTGCCAAATCCCTATTTCCAAATAAACTTGCATTCTGAGGTTCCACATGGACCTGTATTTCGGGGGCACTATTACAACCAGTACAACAGCCTAGGAGAGTTCTGCTTTAGGCAATATGAATTATCCATCTGTACCTTGGTGAGGTTTTCCTTTGATTTGTCTTTATATGTGGTTTTTTTTGTTTGTTTGTTTGTTTTGATTTTTTGGTTTTTTGTTTTTGTTTTTGTTTTTGTTTTTGCCTTTGGGACACAAGATATTAATAGTTAAGTTTAAGATACAAAACTAAGGAAAAGGGGTCAAATGGTATTTGCAATTAGGCCTTGAGATAAGAGGCAAATAAAATCCTGGTTTATTTCAGTCCCATGTGCTAAGATCATAAATTCAATAGAGAAGTTTGGAGGCAAGTCCCGTAGTTTTTAAAGATAGTGTGAATTTAATTGGAAGTATCCTTCTGCATATCTCTCTTTGAACCTATGGCAGCATTTAGTTCTTGGAAAATTCAGGAACTCAAAATCCTAGTCTTTTCTGCCCCTTTTCCACCTTTGAGACAGGAATTAAAAATGATGACTCTTAAGGGGCTTGTGTGTGGAGTATTGAGTCGCAAGAAGTATTGTAATGTTGAGTTTATGCTAACTGTCTGTGAAGAGGTAGTCTAGATTAAAGATGGAGAGTATCTGCCAAGAAGTCAGGAACTCAACATGAAAAAGACTCAACATGAAGTCAACATAAAACAACTAATTTTTGGCATCTACCTAAAGGTTAACTGAGTAAAACCTCACAAGCTTCTGGGACAAAGCAAAGGGGAAATAATTTATGTCTTTTGGACACAATTGACTTTCAGGAGATCCCTTTTGAGGTGTCACTGAATTGATGGCTGATTTTTGGAGCTTTCACAATTGGAGTTCTTTTTCCATCATTGATGAAAACTATTGGACCTTGTTGGCTGCAAAGCAACAAAGTTAGAATAGAATTAATAGCATTAATGGAAGCAGAATCAAGGCCTGAGGCATTGTGTCAGTCCAGTGGAAAAAGAAAATCTGGAACAAGTTTAATTAAAATAATGAAATCTGCTATCTGGTTCAGAAGATTTGGCTAACTGCAGTTTTGGACTAGTTAGAGGAACTTCACTTTGCACACCAGGAACCAGAGTTGAAGCACAGTGTAAAGGAATTATCAAAAGGGAGAAACTAGCAAGATAAAGGGGATGCTGAGAGGATTGGTTGAGCTGAAGCTGGAAGCAAGGAAGTAAACTAAGACTGGCTACAGGCTAATAGCCTTGTGATTAAAAACAAAACCATTGATTTTTGTCCATGGTTCATATCACTTGGGAAAGTATGACTTACACACACAAGCACAAAATGAGTACTGGTTTACATAATGGGTTGGAAGATGAAGGTCAGGCAGGGTGAGTTACATGCACAAAAAATGTATTTCAAACAACTGGATACATTAAAATAATGCAGAAATACTGGACCACTTTTGTTTAATTGAAATAATTTGTGATAAGGAACAGAAGAGCATTAATTTAATATACATAACGTAAATGAATACTTGGAGCACAGTTGCTCAGGTTAATATTTTATATGCAATTAGAATTTGTAGAAGGATTCTTCTGATGCTGTGGTTTTAAGCTTGAGAACAAAGGGCATACATTTCTAAGCACTCAAAACCACAAAGGAGTGAAGAGAGATCATCAATTGACTGAGGAGAAAGTGCAGCAATAAAAGAAAGGAGCTTTCAGAATGGTCTATGTCAATTTCCAGGTGTGGCTTTTACTAATTGTTTGACTGGCCTAGTTGCTTGAAGTTTATAGGCCTATTCTTTTCTCACTATAATGAAGATGGCTAGAATTGTTTCTATTTCAGAGGATTGTTTGTGAAGCGTGCATGAGATAATTTATGCAAATTGCTTAACACAGTACCTAGAACATAATAAATACTCATTAAAAGTCAAGTGTTTTAACCAAGGCTGCCAGTTGCCTATGCAATATACATATTCCCCTTGTTTTTTATTAAACAGAATCACAGTTTTCTTGGGAGGTGCATTATACCCAATATAAACTATGTTTTATAACCTTTTCTACAGATATATGTGACCATGTGAAAGAGATATGGTCAATGGGATACCCTAAAACTTGTATATGTGGCATCAAGTAAAGCTCCTTAAAAGCAGAGGCACTGTCAAATGATAGAAACCATTTAATTTTGCTCTTTCTTCCTTCCTGGGAATCCCAGGTATAATAACTGAAAATTGGCAGCCATTTTGTGACCATGAGGACATAAGAAGCTGGATGGAGTGGAAATATTAAAGGACTTTAGGTCTCTAATAATAGTGCTCCAGCATTAACAATAATTGATACCCCACTCTAAGACATTTTGTTACTCCTTAAGTAAAATAAAAGTCTAATTTTATGCAAACACCCATTTTTCAGGTTTCTGTTACTCTCTGATGAGTACGATTTTAAATCTAATTGCCTATTATCACTAATTATTATACTATTGCTGTGATTATACTTATGCATCAAAAGACATAACTTGTTACTTGTTTAAATTGTGTTGGGGATGAACAGTCTTCAAACTTTACACAAACAGGCCACAAGAAGAGGGAGATAGAAACAATTAAATTAGCAAAAAAATGGGGCCTTATGCTTAATTTACAAAAGGCAGCAGCTATTACCACTGAAGTTTTACCTGAGTTTGAAAGGTGGCTTATTTGAAACCTTGTTATATTATCTTGGTTTATGATATATCGAAGAATGCCTTAAAGGGTGGGTTTTATGCTTGAATATTGTAATGACCATGTCAAAATGCCTGACCTGATAAATCAGTATTGCAAAGTTGTCTTTCTTGAAGACTGTAAGAACATTCACATCATTGCTTTACTTTGAAATAACATATGGAATAAACATAGAAGAATATATAAATGATATTTTGTAGATTCATCAATCCAATCATATTTATTATATGAATATCCATTCAATTAGTTTAAGGTATATGCTGAAACTTGGTCTTGGAATTATCTAAAACAGAGGAACATAAATTACTTGATAAAATGAATGAAGAAATTAGAAGGAGTTGCTTTCAGTTTGAAGATGAAGGCAAAAGTATGTTTTCCACAATCTCATCTTGGAGGTCATTGAAAAAAATAACAAATTAGAAAGGAAAATACATTTTCAGTGAAACAAGGAGATAGCCGGAAGCCAGACACTAAAATAGATAGAGTGGCTATCAGGAGAAATAGAGATGAAACTGGCACACAGGAGAATGTAGAGATGGTATACCAGTAGAGAAGATTCAGTGGTGACAGATACCAAGCAAATGAAGAGGAAATACAACCCTCAAAAGTTCTGATGCATATACTTATTTGCAAAAACACCAGATTTACCATTTAAGCAAACTGGTATCAAGAAACAGAAGAGGCAGAGGTAAATGAGGACTCACTCAAAAATAGTCATTTTTAAATAATGTATACCATCTCCCTGCCAGAAGGCAAGAGAATCTTGGTCCTATACTTTTTGCAATTAGCTGCTTATTTTGATTGATTAGGAAGAAGAGCACTATCAAACAGACAAATAAAGTGGATCAAAGAAAACAAATAACAACAAAACTCTAATTAACTGGGAACAGGTCCTGGACAGCTCCCAAAACGAGTCATTTGCAAGTAGTTGCTGGGGGGAGAAACATCACCTCCTTTAATGATATATAATGCTAAAGAAACTAATATAGACTCTATGCAAATTTGCTACATGAAACAAAACATGGGGAAGGGAACAAATAAATGACATCCTAAATGTTCTCAACACAGTCTTGACACAGAGAAGAAGAGGATAGGGAAAAAAAATTATCAATACATTTTTTAATTGGAGAAAGAGCAAAAAGCAGAAATGCCTCAACTTTTTGAAGGGGCAGACAAACAACCAGAGGAATTAAAAGTTGAAATAACAGAATTCAAGAAAAAAATAAAGAAAAATTAAAATTACCTCAGCTATAAAGGCAAAATTTGAAGGGAAAAAGTAGAATGAGAACTTCTGAGACAACTGTAAGGAATATAGACAAAAATGAGAAAAGAAAGTAAGGCAAAACAGAAATAAAGAAAGACAAAGTGCATTAGCTCACTACTAATGGGATAATCCCTAAAAAATAAAGTATTTAAGTATAAAAAAATTAAACCATAAAAAGCTCAAATTATGGATGAGTTTCACACATGATTACCTACATAAAAATTAAAACTCTGGCATGTTAAACCCACCAAAAGTAAAGCAAACAAACAAAAATCCTAGAAAAAGTAATTTATACTTCAGACAAAGAGGTAAACTGATAAGACAAAAGATAGGACCCTACAATTCACAAAAAAGGAAATATTCTTGAATATTTGAAA
Source organism: Tolypeutes matacus (assembly GCA_026826555.1). Classification (NCBI taxonomy): domain Eukaryota; kingdom Metazoa; phylum Chordata; class Mammalia; order Cingulata; family Chlamyphoridae; genus Tolypeutes; species Tolypeutes matacus. The sequence continues at coordinate 1,208,751 of JAKSZT010054334.1, forward strand.
ATAAACTGCATTCATTACAAGTCAAATACCAATTAAAATTACACTGGGACACCATTATCCTTATTCATGGGGAAAATCCAAAAGCATAGAACTCCTTATTTGGTAAATGATGTAAAACATACTTTTATACATTACCAATGGGAGGTTACATCTAGGAATTTATCCTACAAGTACAATTGTGCATCTTCAAAATAATAATAATGACTGTGTGAATTTATTATTTCAGAATTGTTTATAATAACCAAATATTGTAAACAATTCAATTGCCCATTAGTTGGGAGCTTTCATAAATCTATACAATAGACTGTTCAGTACAATTAGGAACAAAAAGACTGGAAGTTTTTGGATGGTAAGATGGAAGGATCATCTAAGGGATACTGACTAGAAAAACATAAGTACTCAATAATATATGTAGTATGAGAGAAAGTTAGAGATAGATGATTAGATAGATGGATGGACAGAAGGAGATATCTAGCTAGCTAGATAGATGATTGATAGCTAGATAGATGATAGATAGATAGATGATTGATAGATAGATGGATGATAAGAATCACATGTTGGCCTGTATATATAAAAATATTTGGAAAAATACACAAGGAGCTACTAATGCTAGTCATTTACTGGAGTTGAACTGGTGGCTGGGACAGAGTTTAGAGGACACTTATAGTATCACATGTATAATATATACATAGTTTGAATTGTGAACTATGTGCATGTAATATCTAATGGAAACCCTTTGTTTTTTCTTTTTCTTTTTGGACAGTTAGTTGGTAGGTGGCCTATAGGAAATTCTTGGATGGCTTCCAGCCATATCACCCAAAACACTTTTACCATGCTTGCACCTTTAAACAGCTTCCCTATTTCCCCAAGATGATATATGAAATCTTGGGTTGCACTGATTCTATTTCAACCTGGAAAAAAATCCCGGAACTCTAGAGGGCCCCAGTTCTGGGCATGGCTAATTATCCCTTCCTGGCATCTTCTCTCTGGCAATGCTGATTGGTCTTCTCTGATTTCCTAGGCTTCCAATTTTTCACTCTTTATATTTCTAGAAGCCTCAGGCCACACAAGATCTCTACTGAATTTCACTTCTTCCATTATTCTATTTCCCTCTCTCTGCCTTTGACAGGTTTGCTTCAAAAGTGCCGTAACAACAGTCTTGAGGTGTTGTGGTGATTCCCAATAAGAAAATGGACTCTAGAAAGATTAATCAGCTTGCTCCAAGATCACACAGAGATAAAAACAGAAGTGCAAACAAGATGTCTTGAGTGACCATCAATGTTCTATATTTCACTTCCTGTGTTATTTTGTTTTAAATTTGAGCCAGTTTTCACCGTGGAGGAGTTGTTATAAAAAGCCAAACTTTCATTCCATTAACAAAAAGACCAATAAAGTTGACTTCAAAAACATGATCAAAACATGCTTCTGTCTCTATCACTTAGGAAATCAGTTTTCTATATAGTGACAAGTTTCAAATATTATTTTGTCTTTTGAGGAATCAAGAAAAGACACCATCTTCATTCACATTTCATTCAGATATTTTTCACCTCTGATAGCAATTTGATAAAACCATCTCCTTACTTTGGTTTTAGTGCCTTTTTAAAAATCTAGATATTCCCCCAAGGACATCACAGATTTGCCCCACTTCCAAAACTGACATGACAATCCTATATTCCCACAATTTGAATTCATAAACATATAACTTTGGGGACCATACTGAATGGGTTTCTCTTCATAAACTACCACAATTCCCTGTCTGTGTAACTATGAAATCCTCCCTGAATTCTGCATTATAATAAAAGTTGTCTTTCCTTTATTTTATCTTTATCTATTTCTCACCTGTGTATCTATATTTTTATCAGTCTGTATTTCACCCTCCATATACAGTCTGCTTAGTGACTGATGAAGGATTCAGCCAGAAAGCTCCCCCATCTGATTCCCTGTTTCCTGGGCAACTTTTTGCCTTCAATCAGAAAGGCATCTTTTTGCCTTAAATCAGAAATTCATCTAATGAGCTGTGCAAACAGAACTTCTTGCTTTTCTTTTTCATTTATTTTTCCAGGGTTACTATTGACCAATATCCTGCACTAGAATAAGAATCCCATGGATTAGAATTTGTGAACAAATACGTTCATTATTCACTCAATCTTATTTCTCCTCCTCCTTGCTCAATTCCATGTCTTCCAAAAACTTACATTTATTCACTTGTCTTTCTAGTTTCTGTGAACAGCTATTCTATATCTGTAACAATGTTTATCCTTTCTGTCTTATTTGCTTTTCTATAGAAGGAATGCTACACATTTCTGACAAATCACAGATTTCTACATCAGTATAAAAAAAGCATTTCTAGGCCACTAGAAAAGACACACACTATTCATTGTGGGTGATTAGAACATTAATATGACACAATTTCAGTCTTGGGAGCTCCTAATATAATTTCTGAAACATTCAGATATAAATTTCATATAAAATTCATTGCATAAAGGGGAATCTAAGAAGGGTTAGATAAAGCAGAATTTCAACTGTCTCAGATCTTTAATAAGATTTCCAGAAGGCATAAAGAATTTGAAGAATAAAGACTCTAAGAGAAATCCTTTACAATCATGAGTATTAACTTACAGTAAGAGACAAGTTTGAGGAATCATAATCAGATCAGTATGACAAGAAAGAAAGGCAGGATAAATAGATGTTTACAGTGGGGTACTGTTCTAAAAGTAAAAACACTTGAAATTTTGAACTTGACAATAAATGTAAGATATTTCAATTCAGTTACCACATGCAATAGATGAAAAAAATCAAGGATCACATAAGTTAATGTCATAGAAAAAATCTGCACCAGACAATTTTAAATATGCTAGTATGACTTTATTCAAAGCTATAAACAGTAGAGAGAGAAAAGAAGGTTTTTGGAAGAGAGTGAGAAAAAGAGAATGTTAGAGAGAGAGACTGGAAGCCTATCACAATAGGAGAGAAAGAGAGAGGGAGCTCAACTCCACTGAAGCCAAGGGCAGAAAAGTTTTTAAGGACTGGGATGAGTTCATGGGAGGGGACTGGAGAGGAGATCAAGCAATGGGGTATGTCAATTACATGATGTTATCTTCTAAATTTACTGTGGAGGTCAGGTGGAATATGTTCTATCTTGATTCTTAAGGGCCAAGGAGAGAGTGGTCAGGGACCTAGGGGCAGGAGGAAGCCTGTCTAAAGTTTAGTCAAGCTAAGGAGAAATTAAGTCCATTTTGGTCAGTAACACAATGGGTGGGGGATTTCTTAAACTATGCCGTTTTTCAGGTTCAAGAGTTTCAGGTTAAATTCAAGATCATCACTATATAAGGTTACACACACACAAATCGGATGGAAATTAAACAACATACTCTTAAACAACCAATGGGTTAAAGAGGAAATGACAAGGGAAATAAGTAAATAACTTGAGGCAATGAAAATGAAAATACAACATTCCAAAACTTATGGGAGTGCTGAGAGGGAAATTTATAGCTCTAAATGCTTATATTAGAAGAGAAGAAAGATTTCAAATCAGAGACTTTACCTCAAAATTGGAAGAACTAGAAAAAGAAGAGTAAACGAAACCCAAAGTAAGCAAAAGGAAGAAAATAAAAGATTTGAGCAGAGATATAGAGGACAGAAAAACAATCGAGTTAATCAACAAAACCAAAAGTCGGTTCTTTGAAAAGATCACGTTTATTTTGAAGTATCATGGAAAATGAATAATTTATGTTGATTGTTAGCTAAATAAATAATTATTGAACTTCTGAAATAGTCTTTCACATGAAAGAATGGCTTTAGCTGTGTTTTTATACTACTTTATAGGCAAGAGAAAATAGTGCTTAAGAGCAAAATTCTAAAGCCCCAGCCTGGGTTCAAATTCCAGCTTTGCATTACTTGTGTGATCTTTGGCAAGTCCCTTAAACCATTTTTGTCTCAGTTTTCTCACCTGTGAATTGGTAATAGATATACAAACATACATTATAGATTCCTGGGAGGGATTAATTAATATGTATAAGACTCTTATGCTACTGCATAGTACGTACTAAATTTTTATAGAGTGCTATCTATTATTATTATTATTAATGTTAACATAATCTACTGTCTTTTTATAATTGTTGAGTGGATTATAGCTGTATCATGGAAGTCACATTCATTATTTGCCATAACATACAATTCAAACTGGAAAGGCATAAAAGGATGATTTCATAAAAATTTCAATCACATCTATTGAGTAAATTCTGAAATCACATAATTTAGTTTTGTTCAGATACATACACATACAGTAGTCATTTCATGACTGTTCTTTTGCCAAGTCTTTTTGAAAGAAAAATTTTGTACATAGTAAGGACTTTTACTTGAATACAAGGCAAATTTAAAGCTAAATTAACCAGAATTACTCTAGATAGTATAGCTGTCTCCTCAAAGTAATACTTCTTACTAGAGAATGAACATGAATCAATTTAATTAGCAAACTCTCTAGAGTAATATGTAACAAGAAATTACATATTTTATTTCATAGACTAATATGTAGTAGAAGCTATTCATTTGGTTCATTTGCAGAATCCAACTATGTTTAATATTACACATTTTTGCACATAAGTAATTATGGATGTAGATATTTACATGTCTTTTAGTTGTAAACATCCCAAGTTAAGTAAAGCCTTAAGAATTATTTTTTTGACACATATAAAAATACATATTTCTTAATTCTTTCTGTTTCTATCACTCGTACCTGCTCTACCTCCATCTTGACTGAGAATGTGACCTTATCATAGAAAGTCCCCCATGATGCAGTCAGGGAACTGGCTCTACACAGATGGGCTGTGCATATCTACACAGGTAACTTAAAATGGAATAGGAAATTATTTTAATTAGAGTTCCAGTTTGACAATAATTTCAATGTGTGATTTTCTTTTTTTGTCACATGCCTTATTCCTAATAAAGATCTCGAATAAACTCCAACATTTTGTCGTCTAGTCTGCATCAGTTAAACTTCCTCATTACCTGAAGTGACACACAAGCTCCATTACTTATCTAAATATATGCCCTTTGTAACCCTAATGAAATCTGTATGTTCCCTAAATCTCCTAATATGGGTATTGTTATATAAGCCTCTGTTCTCTCCTCCCAGTGCTAAGAGAAAAAATTACTTTTTAAAATAAGAATCCATTTAAGAGTATATGATTTTAAAATAATCTTTCCTATGTAAAAAATAAAAATCTTTATCATTTCTTTTTTGTTCATTATACAATTAAAGACATCAGTTTTAAGGCCAATGCTAAGTAAGGAAAAGAACTGACATTGCCCATTAATTGTATTGATCTTAATACAACTATTTTTTATAAATTCTATTTTCCTGCTTCATATCAGGGGACTGTGAAATCATCATCATAAAATAATAGGATTAAATGTTGTTTCATGTTTGTTAATTCAATATATTTACACCCATTTTAGGAGCCTCGTGTCCAGTTCAGTCAACAAGTAAGAACATGGAAAAGTAGACAAAGGTAAAATATAAGAAAAGGAGACTGAGAAGAGAGGATATTAAATACTGAGTTTGAGTCTATGACCTGTGAGTCTTTTAGCAGGAATGAACAGAAATCCTGACAGGTTAAGTCTCATGTCAAAAGTGGGTGGGTACAGTGGCTGAGGATAGAAGTTAAAGACACTAAGTCACCTTGGTGTGATAGAAAGAGATTTAAACTTGCTAGGCAAAGATCTTGGTTCTTATGCTTATTCCATCACTTCCTAATTGCATGACTGTGGGCAACTGATTTCATTTATTCTATAAAATTAAATTAACACTGACTCTTTCACTGGAGTGTTGTGGGTGTATAATGAGATTTTTTAAGCCTCTTTATTGAAGTACAATTTACTTAAAATTCACCAATATTAAGTGTACAATTAGATAAGTTTTAACAAATATATACTATCATATAACCAGCTCTACAATAATGATATAGAACATGTCCATCACCCCAATATTTCCCTTGTGCCCCTGTTCAATCATCTCTGCCCACCACCCTGCCCCAGGCAAATAGAGATCTGGCTTCTGTCCTTCACCATAATGTTTTTAAGATTATGGTTGCAAATATCAGTGGTTTCTTTCATTCTTTGTGTGCTGATACGTCTGTTTCTTTGTTTATGTATTTATTTATTTATTTACATTTTTAAAAGTTATTGCCAAGTGTTCTATTGCATTAATTTACTACAATTTGTTTATTCTTGATAGGTTTAGGGGCTCTTTCCAGTTTGGAGCTATTATGAATAAACCCAATACTAATTTAATTACAAGTATTTCTGTGAACATATTTTCATTTTTCTTGGTTGAATAACTATGACTGGGATTGCTGGGTTGTATAAGTGTGTTTATACACATTTAAGAGTAACTACACGCTGTGTTTGAAAGTGGATGGACCATTTTGAATTTCTAACAACGTTTGAACTTTTCAGCTGTTCATATCCTTACCAATGTTAGGAATGTCATTTTAAAATAGCTATTTTTGAAGAAAGTAATATCTAACTTACTATATAATATATATAACAACATCAACATATAACAATATTCTGTATTGTGGTTTTAATTTCTATTTCAGTAGAGATGTTGAGGATATTTTAATGTGCTTATTTGTCTTCTGTGTATTTTCTTTGACAAAGTGTCTGTTTAAATAACTTTGACATTTACTTGCTCATTGGATAGTTTGCCGTATTGAGCTGTAAGAGTTTCTCATATAGTCAGGATACAAGGTCTTTATCAGATAAATATTTTGCAAATATTTTCTTATTTTTTACTAATGTAGCATATACCTATACATAGTAGATGTTCAATAAATGTTAGTAGAATCTGAATCTGAAAGAACCTGAATCCAAAGGAATCTCAACTCACTCTACAAGAAATATTTTAAAAAGAAATGATTGCATTTACTTCAAGTTGTTTTCTGTGTATAGATATCAAATAACCCCACTATTTCTTTGTCAAATCTAGAATTGATATCTTTTTTTTACAACAATTTAATCTGAAATTCTATAGCAAAATTTTCAGCATCATTCATTATCATGGGAGACACAGCAGTGTCACACACACACATTTGCAAAACTTGCTTTGTGTCTTATATAAATCTTATGTTATTGTAAGAAAAGGGAAGCAAAATAATATAGAATTTAATAGCCAAGACCCTGTAGTCAGACAGACATAAGTTTAGTACTGACACCACCAATTAGTAGCTGTGTGCTCTTTGGCAATATACTTAAACTCTCAAAGCTTCAGAAAGCTCATCTTTCAAAATTAGATACAGATGGTTCTTATTTCAGAAGGTTGTTTTAAAGATAAAAGAAATAATGTAAGCAAACACTCAGCATGAGGTTGACACAGAGCAAGCAGATAAAAAAGTTTGACAAATTATTTAGATTGTTATTATCAGGTTCAATAAAAATGTGAAATTTAAATACTGGCATAAATTATTTCTAAACTTAAACAGACAAGCAATGTGATGCAAACTCAGCTTTCATTTATGTCACATTTTTAATGTTACAAAGGTGTCTGATATTTTACTATTACATGACATGTACGTTAGCTTATTTCAATCCACTTCTCTATTAGATCTCAAATGACAATCGTGCCACTTATTAGTATATTAGGTCATTAGCCTTAATAACTAATACACATAGCTTCCTCTTCTTTTTCTACAGTGCCCATTCATCCATTCATATCTTTATTTCCTACTCCAAATAGCAAAAAAAAAAAAAAAAAAAAAAAGAAAGAAAGAAGAAAAAGCTGGAGCTAATGTCATTTTCCAATATTTCCCTAATTCCTCCAGGTTTTATCTAATTTATGTGGAGTAAAGGGAATTCCTCCTTGGAGATTATTATTGGCACAAACAGAGCTTAAAAATGATTCGGTTGGGTTCTGGATATCAATGGTGATGCTGAATGTCATGCAGGAACACAAAAAGTCATGACCAACGCCATTTGGAAAGCCAGACTTTGGTGCTAGTGTCAAGGGAAGTGACAGTGGACAATGCTTTAAAAGGAAAAAGAGTTACCTGGGTTATGTGCTCTTGGCCTGTGGATTGTGATTACAATGAAGTTCAGGAAACTCTCCATAAAAGTACCTAAAGAAGTTATTTAATCTGTATTTTTTAAAAGGGGTACAAGAATTACTGGAGAAGATTAACACATTTAAGTAAAGATACATTTATATGTACATATCTAGGAATATGGAACATGTAAAATATTAAGATAAACATATATATACCTATAAATATATATTATTTTTTAATAATGCATATAATATTATATTGCTACTTTATGTGCCTAATAGTAAATATCCCATCACATAGTAAAAAAATCCCATCACTCTAGAGTATTCCTAAAATCTGTAGCCAGTTGTGATGAGGGATTTGAGTTCAGGCTAGTACTCCTCTATTTTATTTTCTGGTTCTGGGCCACCCTTGATCTGCTCCTCTATTCCTCAAAGATTTAATCTCCTGCTTTAATGCCCAGTATTTTGCTTGACTCAAAACTAATACAGAGATAGTGGATAGAAGGATTGAGAGGTGACTTCAAAGGGGTGTGGAGTTTTTCTTTTTGGAGTAATAAAACTGTACTAAATTTTTTTGTGGTGATGAATGCACAACATTGTGATTATACTACAGTCATTGATCAAACACTTTGGTTAGATAGTATGGTATGTGAATATATTTCAATAAAACTGCTTAAAAATAAATAAATAAATAAATAACTGTGGAAGAATAGCCAGAAATAGCAGCTATGCTGGCAGGGGAAGCATAGAGAGATTGAGAGGTGAAGAATTTTCTTGTTTGTTTGTCTGACTTTTGTTTATTGTTATTTTTATTGAAATAATGAAAATGCTCTAGTAATGACTGAAGTGATGAATGCACAACTATGTGATTATACCAAATACCATTGACTGTACACTTTAGATGAATTATTTTCTTTATTAATATGTATCAATAAAATTGATTTCTTTTTTTAAAAAATTGGAACATTATTGCAAGAGTTCTTAGGCTCTATAGCTCAAAATAATTCAAAGTTAAATTTTGAAAGCACATAGACTTCATCAGCAATATTTGCAATGTGTAGTTCTTTCTACTTCTCTTTCCTTTTGTATGAATATCTTTAAATGTGGCCACTGCTGGAGATGTTTTGTAAATGCCCTCAGGAAAATGTCTGGCTCAAAATTTCCATGAATTCCTGTCTGCAGCTGAAATGACAGCATTTTTAGAGCTCTGTGGTTTTAGGCAAACAAAGAAAACTCCCAAGCTAGCTTTTTCTTCAAATGCTCTTTCTGAATAAACATAAGCATTTTTCCTCATGATGGTACTCTACTAATCCTTTGCCTTCCACCCACCCAAAGTACTGCAGCTACTTAAGGGTTGTCTGGCCAGCGCTCGTGGCCCATCCAAACAATAGTACTATTCCCTTCATTCAAATAGTCCGGGAGAACATCATTCCTATTCTTTTCTTTTCTTCCAATGTATAGAAAGAGATGAAAGATTAGTAGCTTCCTGTCCTAATGGTCTGACAACATATGACATAGATGAATAATTTTATTAGCACATACTAATGCATGTCTCCCACTGGGCACCTCCTTGATTTTAATGCCAACCTGTTCCTCCCAAAATTATTTGGAAAGACTGAATTAATGTTTGGGTAAAAGCATTAAAGTGGAAAATGTTAAACCAAACAAACAAATAAACCTGAACTTGGCCCAAGGTAAGTGACAGCCTGAGATAAACCACAAACCAAGGATAATTATAAATTTAAAATGTTCTCTCTAGCAGCTTATTATTCTAATATATATGGTAACAGCCATTCAAATCAATGACATTCAGCTAAAATATCATTGACTTTTCATCAGGAACATTACTGTTACATTTAAAAATCTATAATAAGTTTTGTAAATAGTTTAAAATCATGATCAAGCAAAATTTCAACTAACAAACATTCTCGTGATTGGTATTTACCGTGTTGGTTCTGTTCCCACTGCGGGGCCTACCAAGAATAACAGTACCATTGATTTAATCCCTTTCTGGCAGGTCTTTAACTGAAACTTAATTATGTTGCTTTTTGTCTGCAACCTTCCCCCAAGGTTTCTGTGACATTAGAATACCTCCTTTAAGTGTTATGAAAAGAGCATTAGAGGGTTTTTCCTCCTTCTGCCAGAGAGCCCACACAACTGTTTTCGATAAATGAAACAGGTTTTTTTTGTGTGTATTTTATAAAGTGTAGATTAAACATTAATTAGTCATAGCTAAGTTCCAACATTTTCCTTTTGCAGTAATAGTTTTACAGTTAGTTCTCAAACAACACAAATAAAGCCCTCTAATGTGTGAACAATGGCACAGACTTATAGTTAATAAAGGGCAAGGATGCTTATTTTAGTCCATCTTAAACTGTTTTGCAATTATTTCATGCAGAGCAATTATTTCTATATCCTTTAAACAGTTGAAGTTCCAAAGGCATGGGAGAGTGTGCATTTTTATAGCAAAAAAAAAAAAATTGTATTAAAAGGATATGGCTTTCTGGATTTTTTTCCTTCCTCTTCTGCAAACTCATAAAACGAAAGAGGCCAACACAAATGTATACTAACCACAGTAACTTCCACATCTTATGGTCACCAGAGTCAATTCTTGTCATTTTTGTTTACTATTATTGGCTTGTCACAGGATCCATATTTCCTAAAATAATTGAAAATGAAAACAAACTTTTGAATGTGTCCTTTTTCTTCCCAGCAATGTGTCAGCCTGGGAAAATACTCTCTTTGAAAAGAAAACGGAGCTGACATATAATTGTTGCCTTTACCCCAGCTGTTACTGACATTACATGCTGAACCTTCCTTGGAGACACAAAACCAATTTTGATGTGACACTCTGAAAAGTCACCACCGGTACTTTACAAATAGTTCAAGGTCACAGAAATCGTGCCCTAGACACTTTCAGGTAAACCTCTGGAGGACTTCTTTCTTGGGGAGAGCTGTGTTTTTATTGATTTTGCAAATTATAGACTTAAAGTCTAACAAAAGAAAAGCCATCAAGGAATTAAAAAAGAAAAAAAAACAACTAAGTACAAAATCAATGACTTTGCATTGAAATTTTAAAAAGCAGTTCCATACAAGTATAATGGTGAAAGAGAAGTTAAAAATACCATGTTTAACTTGTGAAACTTCTATAAGGGAAGAGACAAACACAATATGACATATTATCAATGGAGCATTTGATAAAAGATTAAACTTTTATTTAAAACTTAAATATTATTCAAGCTCTTTATACAAAATTGTTATACCTTGTAGTATCCTATCCATTAAAAAAGATATTTGAATTCGTCAGTCTTTTTTTTCTTTATTGTGACTTTCATTATTCGATTAGCAATGTATTGCCTACAAATATTGTAATCCAAACCAGTTTTTATAGCTGAAGATCTAGAGCTGTGTGAGGTTCCTTCCAATGCAAAATTTCTGGGATAAACTAAATGCTCTCATTTCTTTCTTGTCCTTTGGCACCTCTTATTAAAGATAAAATATCCTTTAGTCAGTAGGGAGTTAAGTCTGCCAGTCCTCTAAGTAAACAATATTATAACCATAAAAAAGGTCAGATTCTGCTTCTGTCCTTGCTGACCATCTACGAATACTAGTCAATAATGACCTTGAATAATAATGACCTAAATCAAAACTATTGGCTCCATGCTTACGGCTATATCCCTTTTATTGCTGTCCTTTTTTCTCTCATTTCAATATACCAGGAAACTTATACTTCCCTGCATGGATTGAGTCGATAAAAATCAGTTTCTGAATAAAAATGCCACAAGGAAAAACATCTATTTGGGAATAGTGGACTCTTATCTATGCTCCATATATATATATATATTTAAATTGAACCCAGGACCTTGGACATGGGAAGCAGGCACTCCACCACTGATGTACAACTGCTCCCTTCTATGTTCTTTTAATGGCTATCTTTTAATAATTTTAATATCACTAATTGAGAGCTATAGGGCAAGAAGCAACACATTTAATTTGTAAAGTTTAAAAATTCATGTTCATATTACTGTTATTCCAGAGACAGCGATTTTTTTTTTTGTAGTTTAAGGCAATTTGGTTTGTCCTACACTTATATTTCTTTAGAGAGTGGGAAGTGGGGGAAAAGGATACAGGGAGGGAGAAGCTTTCCCACAACCACTCCAAGAAACAAGTTTCATTTTTTAAAAATTATAATATGATTGGACCTATGAAGGCACAATGACAAATTTCATTCATTTTAGCAAATGTTTCTGGAATGCAGTACATAGCAAGACATTATATTTGTACAGCAGCAAATAACAAAATGATTATAATAGAGTCCTTAACTTAAACACATTTAACATAATTTAAATTATAGTGATCATTTGTTGAATACTTCCTATGTGCTGTGCATTATCTTAGTATGTATGTATGTATATATATTTCTAATACATATATTTGCTTAGTATGTATGTATGTATATATAGTTCTAATATATATTTCTAATCCTCACTGCAATCTAAAAAGCATTATAATTCCTATTTCTCAAATGAAGAAAGTGACCACAAGAGTAAGGTGATTTGCCCAAGGTCATATGGGTGGTAGTAAGTGAAAGAGGTGGAATTTGGATTACAGTTATCAGATTCAAAAATCTCCATTTAATATACTGGACCAAACTGATTGAGTTAGACAATTATATAATAATCACTCTATTATTGAGCAAGATATGATCTTTGCCATTTGTTTTGTAAATAGTTCTAAAGAAATTCACATCTGTATTTTTGGCATCAGAAAACATTTAGGAGAAAAGATTATCTTTATTAAATCCTTAAAAATCAAGATAAGGTGTAGACAGATGAAAATTAAAGGAAAATGAAATAAAGGTGCAAGGAACAAGGGAAGAAAAACATAGAGCCTATAATATTTTTGTTATTTTTGACAAATACTTCACCAACTCATTGGTATAGGGTGGCATGTTCAAGTTAACAAATAAAATATATGCCCAATAAATTAGGTTGGTATTATTGTGATGAGTCTTGCATTAGGAGGTTCAATTTTTAAAAAATGCATTTGAGTGTGTAAGCATATCATTTAAGTAAGAAAGGGAATGAATGATAAGGTTAATCTTAATATTGGAGAGTAAAGAGACTTGAGGTAGGAAGATGAAGGAGGTTTTTATAATAGGTCAAGCAATATTTAAAATGGGCCAGAATAAAAATATTTGGTTGTAGAACATAAAGAAAGGGATATGATTGTGTTAAAGATACTTAATAGGCATGATTTTGAGTATTAGAGAAAATGATAACAACTAATAAAATGGGGCATTCATATGAGAAGATTTTTACACTGGGGAGTTCAGTTTTTCTCATCCTATGACTCTCAAAATAGTCACAATATTGCTTGTCCTCCATATGCATTTCAATATATATAAATGATGATGCTATAACAGATCTGTAAATGTAAGAACCCCAGAAAGGAATAACAGTGAAAAAACACAAAATTCTTATTAGATGAAAGTTTCAATCCCAAGTCCAGTCAAATGATTTGGAAAAACTTTACTCTCATTCAGCCAGATGTTTTCATGTTGAAAAAGGAGATGATGTATAATGTCAGCTATTCTGAGCGTTAAAAGAGATAACAAAGATACAAAACATAGCATTAAACCTGATAAAATAAAGTGTTTAGCAAATATTAAATTCCTTCCTTCTTCTCATGCACTGTGTAGGTCACATTTTTACTTAGCATAGGGGTCATCAAACTTTCTATAAAAGGCCAGATTGTAAATATATTTTTTAAATATAGTTTTTTATTTTTTTAAAAAGATGCTTAGATTACATAAATGTTACATAAAAAATATAGGGGATTCCCATATGCCTTGCTCCCAACCCCTCCCACATTTTCCTACATTAACAATATCCTTCATTATTATGGTACATCTGTTACAATTGGTGAACACGTTTGGAGCATTGCCACTAAGCATGGGTATATAGTTAACATTGTAGTTTACACTCTCTCCCACACAATTTTGTAAGTTAGGAAAAGATATATAATGGCCTATATTTGCCATTGTAATATCATTCAGGACAATTCCCAAGTTCCGAAAATGTCCCCATATTAGACCTGTTTTTCCCTCTTCCTGCCCTCAGAACCTCCAGTGGCCACTGCCTCCAAATCAATGATAAAAGTTCTCCCATTGCTAGAATCACAATAAGTCTATAATAGAATACCAGTAAGCCTACTCTAGTCCATCATTCATTCCCTAACCCTGAGGACTCTGGGATCATGATGTCCACTCAACCTCTACTTGAAAGGGGACTTCGATCCCTTGAGGCAGAGGGATGGGACTATCTTGCTTGCAATTGCAGACTCTCTCTATTCCTTAGGATGATCATTGTCCATCAACATCCTTGTTAGATGTCCTGGGTGAGTCCAATGAATTGTAGAGTAAGTGTTGCAACTCTGTTGAGATTCAGGGTCCAGCTGCACATGGACATCCCAAAGATTTAAGTCTCTTGGACATATACCTATCAACACTAGCACTAATTATAGGTTCAAATAGAAGGGGTAGAAGAGCCATGTGTAGGGTAACCACAATGGAGTCCAATTCTGTCACACTTGGGAACATAAGTTCCCAAGTAGAGCTCATTGGCAGGGCACCAAACTCCTGAGCTGCCTGCCCTGGCTATAGTGTCTGGATGTCTCCACTATTTAGGAAATATTTACTTTGGCAGTCAAGGAGATCCTGCTGAGATGTGCATAAGTGTAACCACTGGAATGACCTCCCAGCTCACTTTGAAGTCTCTTAGCCATATAAACTCATTTGTCTTTAACCTTTCCCTCTTTTGATCAACATCTTTTTCCAGTTGCATTGCTTGTTGGTGCTTGATAGTAATCCCTTGGTACCAGGGAGGTTCATCCCCCAAAGTCATGTATCACACTGGGGGGAAGGTAATGCATTTGTATGCTGAGTTTGGCTTAGAGAAAGGCCACATTTCAGCAACAAGGAGGCCCTTAGGAGGTAACTCTTAGGCACTGTACAATACTAGGCTAAGTTTCAATTTCAAAAGTAAAGGTTCATAAGTACATTCATCAATATCAAGGGCCCATCAATAGTCCTTCCTCCATCACTAGTCATTGCCCTTGTACTCAGGGGATTCTTGCTCTCCCTTTAGAGAATGTGACAGAGCTCCCCAGGATGGTAATTCAGTATTCTTTTGGTTAAAGTGTGACTCTCTACCCACTGTGACAATGCCCCATGAACACCTGAACTCTTTCATATGTCTTATACATATGCCCCAGGTGAACCTCCTCCCATCCCCCATCACTGACACTCCACATCAATGAGCCTCCTCTGCCACAGTTGTAACCCTTCTGTGATCCAAAACTTCTTCAAAATGAAGCTAAGAAAATAATAAAATACAATTAATAAGAACATGAAATAATAACGATAGCTTTAAAAATGACAAATAAAATACAAAAAAAAATTTTAATTGTAATAATAAAAAATAATAAAAAGTATAAAATTTTTAAAAATTGACATGTCTTTCATCACAGTAAGATCTGTTATCTTGTATGTACAGTGACATTTTCTTCTGTTTATTCTCCCAGTGTCTTTTTTTTTTTTTTTTTCATTTTGTCTTCAAAGAAGTTTTAGGTTACAGATAAGTCACATACAGAATATAGGGGATTTTCATAAATCCAACATCTTCCCTCTTTTCCCTTTTCCCCTATTGATAACATTTTACAACTGGATGGTACATTTTTTAACAATAGATATATAAATATTGAAACATTGCTACTAACCACGGTCAATGATTTACGTTATGGTTTTAATTTAGGGCATACAATTTTAAAAATTGTAAGAAAATTTAACATGGCCTATATTCATCATTGCAAGCTCATGGAGAACACTTCCATTGCCCCCAAATGTCCCATGTTCCATCTATTCTATTCTTCTGTCCTCGTTCCCACAGGACCCATGGCAACCACCAAGCTTCACTCCTTGAAGAACAAGATTCATAATTACTTGCAACAACACTGAGGGCTTAACATACTGGCCTGATATCCCCTATTGCCCACTGCCTATGCTTTCAAGAAACACCCACCCCTCAATTTGAGAACATAGCAGGACTCCCCAGGATGGGAGTCCAACATATGCCCACTCATTGTGTGAGTCTCCACCCACTGATACAACACACTATGACAAGATGAACACTCATGCACTCCCTAAATGCCTGCCCCAGGTGTGCCCAGTCCCAAATGCCCCCCACATCCAACACCTTAAAACAGTAACCCTCCCCTGCCATATTGCCAAAAGAACATTCCCAATCTTGTAGTTTCAACCACATCGCCACAAATCCCCAGTATTCACCTAGTCCCTTCCCCAACCCTCCCCTTAGTTCCATGGACAGTTCATCCCCCTCTCCCCACCTGTATTAGTCAGCTACAAGGGTGCTGATGCAAAACACCACAAATCTGTTGGCTTTTATAAAGGGTATTTACTTGGGGTAGAAGTTTGCAGTTACCAGGCCTAAAGCATAAGTTAATTCCCTCACCAAAGTCTGTTGCCACATGTTGGGGCAAGATGGCTGCCAACATCTGCCAAGAGTTCAGGTTTCTTGGGTTCCTCTCTTCTTGGAGCTCCATTTCTCTTCAGGCTAGCTGCTATGCTCTCTCCACAAGGCCAGCTGTAGATTCTCAGGCAAACAGCTCTGTCCTCTCTCCATGGGGCTTCTGCCATGTCTAAGGAGCCATCTATATTCCTCTGTGTTCACTTCCTGGGCTCCAGCTCAAAATTCCAGCATCAATCTCCAACTAACTCCTCTGCTCTGCCATGTAGTTTTCTCTGTGAAGCCTGCCCACAAAGAGGGCAGGGACTCAACGTCCTACTGACGTGACCCAATTAAAGCCCTAATCATAATTTAATCAGTTTAAAAACATAATTCAATATCTATTTTTGGAATTCATAAACCATATCAAACTACTATACTCCACCCTCTGAATTCCAAAAAAAAATTACAATATTTTAAAAAACAACTTAATACAGTAGCAATGCTAAGTATAGAATCACATCGCAATCAGTTTAAAGAAATACAGTTTGTCTTGGGACAAAGTTCCACCTGGTTCTAGACCTCTGAAACTTACAAAACCATTATTCTGCTGCCAGTATACAAATGGACAGACAAAGGATAAACATTTTAATTACCATATGGAGAAATCAAGAGGGAAACATGAGTCATGGGTCCTCTACAGTTCAGTAAACCTATAGGGCACACTTCATGAGATGTCAAAGTCTGAAAGTCATTCTTAGATGATGGTTTCTTCTCCTTGGGGCCACATGTGTACCCACCCTTTCCAGAGGCACACTGATTGGCCGTTTTCTTGGTTCCACCCTCATCAAGCATCTGGGTGGTGAACAAGCTCCAGACCTCACCCTCCAAGAGTGTTGGGGTGATTGTCACACTTTATCCAATCTTTGGGTTAGAGTCTTAGACCTGCTATTACAGTGAAGTGAAGACAACATCCTCCCTAATCTTTGGCATACAGGCTCAACCCTCTCAGAGTAACGAGTTGACCAGATGGCTTTCCCTAAACCATGGGGGACAGGTACACCCCTCTCAGATCTATGAGAGGATAATCCTTGAGGAATGTGTTACACCCTCTCTGTACCCTGGGGTGACAAAACTCTCCCTGAACATCAGTGAGAACACCTACCTTCCTCAACTGCCGGGGCAAACTCACCCTCTCTGTACACATGGTTGGGCCCTTGGCCCAAGGTGATGTCTTAATTCCAGATCCCAACTTCCATGGCTTTCCTCTTAAAGCTGTTTCCCCTTCCATCTCTCCCTTCCATGTCCCTTTTATTCCAGGTTGATAGCAATTTTGTTCATTAGCTCTTTCAAGAAGTTTGTTGGTTTAGCATGCAGGAAGCAGGGGTCTAAGCCACCAGACAGCAAGACTTTCCACAAGTCTTTCCTAGATAACTGCATCTTCAATCCTGATTTACACGTTCCAAATTTAGTTAAGTACTCAAATAGGGCACTATTGTCTGGGAGTTTGATTTTCATATCCAGAATTAGTTTCTGTTTTCTTTGTGCCCAACAGTTCAGTGCTTAGTTATTCTCTCTCATCTAGCATTTTGTTATAAGCTGCAAGGAGAAACCAAGCCACATTCTTCAAACTTTGGAAAGCTTTTCAGCTAAATTCCCAGGTTC
This sequence comes from Tolypeutes matacus, assembly GCA_026826555.1. NCBI lineage: Eukaryota > Metazoa > Chordata > Mammalia > Cingulata > Chlamyphoridae > Tolypeutes > Tolypeutes matacus. The sequence continues at coordinate 1,226,985 of JAKSZT010054334.1, forward strand.
GCCATTTTCAAGTTCTGCCTTCCATAAAACATCAGTAGTCAATCTTGCTAAGTTCTCTGCAACTTTAAAACATGGATTGCCTTTCCTTCGGTTTCCAATATCATTTACTTCTAAGGCATCATAAAAAGTCTCTTCAGCATCCATATTCTTATCACCAGTTTCTTCAAAGCACTGTAGGTCTTTTCTACCAAGCATCTCACAATTCCTCAAAAAAAAAAAAAAAAAAAAAAAAAAAAAACTTTCACCCATTTATAAAACTGTTCCAGCATTTTGGTAATTGCAAAAGCATGATCCCACTCCTGTACCAAATTCTGTATCAGTCAGCCAAAGGGGTGCTGATGTAAAATACTAGAAATCTGTTGACTTTTATAAAGGGTATTTATTTGGTTTAGAAGCTTACAGTTAGCAGTTCATAAAGCATAAGTTTCTTCCTTCACTAAAGTCTGTTGCCATGTGTTGGAGCAAGATGGCTGCCAACGTCTGCCAAGAGTTCAGGCTTCCTGGATTCCTCTTTTCCTGGGCTCAGCTACCCTGTTCCCTCCACAAGGCCAGCTGTAGACTATCAGGCAACAAGCTCTGTCTCTCTCCCCATGGCTTGATTCCTTGATTCCCTTCAGGCTCAGCTGCTCTGCTCCTCTGTGTGTTTACTTCCTGGGGTCCAGGATCAAAAACTCCAAACTCTCTTCTCTGCAGTGCAGTTTCTCTGTGAGTCCCTGTCCACCAAGGGGGCAATGACTCAATGTCTTATTGATGTGGCCCAATCAAGTAAAAGTGAAACTTCTGAATCCAATATAATCTAAAATACCCAGAGGAAAAGACAAGTTCACAAACATAATCCAATATCTATTTTTGGAATTCATAAATAATATCAAACTGCTACACCACCTAAAAATTAAAAATCACAAATTCATGAAAGAATCAGCATCTAATTTAAAGGTTAATGATTACTTTAGGAACATCATGCCTGAAGACAAAAATTAAGCACATGAAGCAGAAGTATCCTTCTATATCACTCTGAAAATGACTGTTCATTTAGATCAAATGATTTTTTAAAATTAATAGTATTAATTTTAATTCCAATTTTTTTCTGCATATATAATACATAAAGTGATTGCTATTTATGAGTTGTCTATATTAATAGAAGAAGGATTTTTAAATAGTTAAATGATGCCAGGTTTATATCTGCTCATCAGTTGCTTCAAATCAAAATTCATTTAAGTTAATGCCAAAAATGGTTTATTTGTATCCAATTTATGAAAAAAATAAAGATAAGATGATAATGAAAAAAATTCTCAAGAAAATCCTGGTGACATATATGGCCAAGAAACTGATTAAAGTACATGAAAAGGTGTTAAAAATTAATCTGTTTATATTATTTTATAATATTCAATTTAATAATATAAGAAATCATTTAAATATACATGGATATATGGTATTTTATTATTTGTAAAAATAATTTTATTTTTGAAATTAGTTTTAAAGTAGAATATTTTAAAGTTCCACCAAATGTAAAAAAAAAAAAATTTTTACCTAATGAATAAAAATTATATAAAACTATATACTTTAATATATTTGAAACTCCATTCTCAAAAGTGTCCTGCTTTAGGCAATAAATTATATGGTTCAAACTATCAAAAGAATTTGACTTAGATAATTTTTCCTCCACAATACTTGCTTTTCACTTGACTTCCAGAGCAATCAACCTCACTGACAATTTCTCAGTTCTCTTTGTTTATATATCTCCTTCCTCTTTGTCTCTTAATGTTGTTGTCCTTTAGCTCCTCTTGTCTTATGTCCTTTATTTGCCCATCCGTCCATACATAACTCCTTGCAACTTAGGAGTTTACATTTTAATTGGGTAAACAGTGGCCAGAAAAAACAAATACATTATATATAAGGTCAATATTCTATTTATTATTCACATCAGTGAACACTGAAGAGTGAAAGGCTGACCTATTGATAATTAGGCTGTGATAAATAGAAACTGGGACCATCCCACTCAAGTTGGTACATTTGGTCACTATAATTTCCTAAGATGTTGAAAGGAGATAAATGTTACAAAAAATAAGTGGGCAAATGTGGTCAGTGGCTCTTTCCTTTAATGGAATGCTTTTCCTGTTTAAAACTCATAGGTTGCAATGAATTTTCTATGTCTAGTGCACAACTATATCTAAAGTGTAAAGAATATTATTGGCACTATGTAGACACTCAATAAATATTTTTAAAATGAAACTGAATTAATTAAACTTAAAATTTACATAAAAAGTTAGTATAATTAAGTATCCAAATATCTATAAAATTCAATTAAAATGTGTGTTGTAGAGACCAAAATAGCTATAAGAATTCACAAAAAAAAGGTAGATAAATGATTACAGAGTTAGTTAGCAAAGGTTTCTCAGAGAATTAAAATCCCCAATCAGATTGGAATGAAACATAGGATATTTTAATCAGAAAGCTGGAAGGATATTCCTTAGGGAAAGGAAAGATTATTAATATCTATTGATAGACCAATGTAATATTAAAATTTGATGGCATTCTCACAAAAGAGCCCAGTCTTTTAGAGTATGAGCTTTATAAATTCAAACATTTTTAAATTCCTTGTGTTGCTAAAATGCCAAGACAGTAAGCCTTAAGTGAAGTATGATAATTAAAAAATGCGTGCTTTATTTTTATAATTGTCCCCATTGTCTGCTTTTTATTGATTAGGCACTGAAGGCATTATCTATCCATAACAATACAGTAACACTTATTGCTACCCTACCTTCTTATATTTTCTAGGAGAAAACCTATCATGTTCCTCCCTCTCTGCACTTTCAAATACCCTTTCATCCATGAAGTGAAATATCACAATTCTTATGAAAGAACACTTCAAATGAAAGTCATGCCCCACATCATAGACATGCTCATGAACCCCTTGAACTATTCACAGTCTTTATCTCGTACATTTTATAGTATTTGATGTTTATCATTCTCTCATTTCCCTCTTCCAGTGGATTCTGTGATACTGTATTCCTCTGGTTTTTCTTCTTTCCAGATCACTCTTGATGAGTTCCTTTTACAAGCTACTCTCCTTCAAACATCACATGAATGTTGGTGATCATCATAGCTTTTTCCCAGGAACTCTTCACTGATAACTCCTCACAATGTTCTTTAGTGATTTCATCATATGTATATTTTAATAGCTCACAAATGTGCATCCCAAGGCAGGCCATTTTTATGAATTCCAGATCTGATATCCTATTGATCTACTGGATCTTTCTGCTTAAATGGAGCCTAAGAACCTCAGAGTCAACATGTACTAATATGAAATTATAATCTATATATTTCTTTTTCAGGTTTACTTATCCTTAAAACTTGACATCTTCTTCAACCCAATTATCCAGTTGCCTTGGAAATCTTTGACTCTTTCCATTCTGTCACTTTGGCAGTTTGATATTGATTATGAATTCCAAAAAGATATATTGATTATGTTTGTAAACTAGTTTGTTTCTCTGGATGTGATACCCTTTGATTGTGTTAAATTCAAAGGAATATGTTTACTTGATTAAATCAAGATTAGAGCTTTGATTCGACCACATAATTAGGGCATGCAGGGTTGAGTCCCCGCCCACTTGTGGGCTATATAAACAGATGCTCAATCAAGAACACAGAAGTAGATACACAGAGAAAAACACAGAAAAGGACAAGGCAGAGGAGAGAACTTGGTTTTGATGCTAGAGCCCCTGGGAGAAATGAGACACTCACCTGTTAGTTTACAACTACCTTGTGAAGAGAATAGAGCAGCTGAGAAGCCCTGAAAGATGAGCCTTATGTCAGCCTACAGCTGGGCCCATGGAGCCTTAAGACACAAGAAGAAAGCTGAATCCTTGGAGACATCACCCTCCATCATGCTTCAACACATGGCAACAGACAGTTGGTGAGAAAATACCTTTTATGGTACCTTGAGTTGGACTCTTACAGCCTTGTAACTGTAAACTTTTATCCCAAATAAATACTCTTTATAAAAGCTAACAAATGTCTGGTACTTTGCATCAGCATCCCTTTGGGCTGACTAATACACTCACCATAACACTCCAGGACAGAAAATCTGTATTTCTTGCCTGGGATATTAAGACAACAACTTCTTACCTTATCTCCTACCCAGTCAGGTTTTAATACAAATATTTTAAAAAATTATCTAAAATAGAAATTCAATAACATCACTAACCTGCTTGAAAACTAATCAATTATTATATTTTTAAGCTTTAGGCTAAGTCAAAATTCTTTACCATGATTTGCATGAGCCTACATAATTTGTTTTCACTGTCTTTTCCCCAAAAACAACTGAACATACTTGCTCACTCATGTACTACATTCTTGTCACACTAAATGATGATTTCTTCAAATGCCCTATGCTCTGTGTTATCTTTGACCTTTCACATCATATATGCTACTTTTTCTTCTGAGAGTATATACTGGTGAATTTCACACTCCATCCATACAGTGGCTACCATCTCTTATCCTCCAGATTCGTGGTAGGCAGCAATGGAATCTGCAGCCCTAGTTTGTGGTGCAGCTTGCAGATGCCAGGGTGGGATGTAAAGACCTCATTCCCCAACATCCTGGGTGTGCATGGTCCAATTGCTGATCACTGCTTTTAATTCATTTCAAAAAAATTGTTGAGTATATTGTGAATACACGAACATACATAAACAATAATAGAATAGTAAAAGTTGTGAACTTACAAAACAAACATGCATAGCATATAGGATTCCCATACATTATCCCACCACAAATATTTTGCATCACTGTGGAACATTTGTTACAGGTAATGAAAGAACATCATCAAGTTATTACTACTAACTATAGTTCATATCTTACATTCAGTGTACTCTTCCTCAAATCCACCCTATTATTAACATCCTGATTAGTATTATATATCTGTTATAGTTCATGAGAGGATGTTCTCATATTTGTTCTGTTAACCACAGTCCATCATCCACCACAGAATTCACTGTGTTATACAGTCCCATGCCATGTACAATCTATTCAAAGTGTACACTCAACAGCTCTTACTTTCATCACAGAGTTGTGATGTCATCACCTCAGTCAATTTTAGAATGTATTTATTATTCCAGAAGAAAAAATCCCATACCCCCTTATAACATTTTACTGTTGATCCTTAGAATTGATATTGTATCTTCTTGGTCATTGCTGCAAAAAATTACAATATTACTGTTAACTGTCATCCATAAGTTACATTAGTTGTAATTTTCCCAAGTATGACCATATTTTTAACACTTTGAAATAAAAGAACTTTATGTATTTGTACTATTAACCACAGACTTCATCCACCACCAAAATCACTATGTTATATAGTCCCTAGATTATTCTCTAGCTCCATTTCAATTGACATTTCCATCCTTAGACTACTCCTTTCAACCACAATCACATTTATAAAACAGCAGTGTTAGTTATACTCACTATAATGTGTTACCATCAACTCTATTCATTATCACACTTTTACAATAAACCTTATTAAAAATTCTATGTACATTAAGCATCAGCTCCCATTCTCAACCCACATTTTATCTCCGAGTAACCTATACTCTAGAGTTTACCTCCATGAGCTTACCAATTGTATTTATTTCATATCAGTAAGACCATACAATGTTTGTCCTTTTGTGTCTGGCTTATTTCACTTAGCATCATGCCCTCAAGGTTCAGCTAAATGCATCTAGATTTCATTTCTCCTTACAGCTGAATAGTATTCCATCAAATGTATATACCACATTTTGTTAATACACTCCTCAATAATGGAAATGTGGGCTGTATCCACATTTTAGCAATTGAGAATAATGCTGCTATGAACACTGGTGTGCAAATGTCAGTTCATGTCTTTGCTTTCAGTTCTTCTGAATATATTCTTAGTATATTATGGCTTAAAGTGTGTAATTTTGAGGAGATCCTATTTACCTACCTATTTTTTATTTCATTGCTCATGCTTTGGCTGTAAGGTTTAAGAAACCACTGCTTACCACAAGATTGCTAAGAGGTTTCCCTACATTTTCTTCTCAGAGTTTTATGATTCTAGCTTTTATATTTAGGTCTTTGATCCATTTTGAGTTAATTTTTGTATAAGATGTGAGATAGGGATCTTCTTTTTTTCTTTTGGATATGGATATTCAGTTCTCCCAGCAACATTTTTGAATAGATTATTCTGGCCCAGTTTGATAAGCTTGACAGCCTTGTCAAAAATCACTTGGCCATAAATTTGAAGATTTATTTTTAAACTCTCAGTTCAGTTCCATTGGCAAATATGTCTATCTTTATGCCAGTACCTTGCTGTTTTTACCATGGTAGCTAAGTAATAAGTTTAAAGGAGGGAATGCTACTAAACTCATGCTATGAAGCCAACATCACCCTAATACCAAAGCCAAATAAAGATACCATGAAAAAAAGAAAACTAAAGACCAAATTCTCTAATGAATATAGATACAAAAGTCCTCAACAAACTACTAACCAATCAAATCCAACAACAACATATTAAAATAATTATACATCATTGTGGCAATTTGATATAGTTATGAATTCCAAAAATAGATATGGATTATGCTTGTAAACTGGTCTGTTCCTCTGGGCATGATTAAGTTATGATTAGGGCTTTGATTGCACCATGTCAGTAGGACTCAGAGATAAAACTACATGACAGAGCAGAGGAGTTAGTTGGAGTTTTGATGTTGGAGTTCTGGTGCTGAGTTTTAATGCTGGAGCCCAGGGAAGTAAGCACACAGAGGAGCTTGGTTGTGCGAAAGGAGAGAAGGCCCCTGGAAAAGAGAGGAGCCATTTGTCTGATAGTCTACAGCTGGCCTTGTGGAGAGACCAAGCAACTGAACCTGGAGAGAATCAAGCCCCGTAAAGAGAGGAACCCAGGAAGCCAAAACTCTCACAGAGTTGGGTGAGGGAAGTAACTTATGAACTGTAAGCTTCTACCTCAAATAAATACACTTTATGAAAGCCAACGTATTTCTGGTATTTTGCATCAGCACCCCTTTGGCTGACTAATATTACATGTTTTAGTTTCCTAGTTAAGCAAATGCCATGAAATAGTTTGGCTTAAACAAAGGGTATTTATTGGCTTTTGGTATTGAGGCCAGGAAACTGTCCTTAAAACAAGGCATTATCAAGGAAATACTTTCTCACTGAAGACTGTGGCTTTCAGGGGCTGACTTCTAGGTACCCTTGGTTCCTCTGTCATTTGGCAAGGCATATGGCAGTATCTCCTTGTTTTCCTCCTCATCTACTTTCTGCTTTAGCTTCTTGCTTCCTGTGGCTTTCTCTCTATCTGAATTTCATTCTCTTATAAAGGATTCCAGTAGTAGGATTAAGATCCATAATGAGTAAGGTGGGACACACAATAACTGAAATAACCTCATCAAAAGTTCACACCCATAAAGAGTGGGTTAAATTTAAGAATATGTTTTTCATGGTGCATATAATTTCAAACCACCACAATGCACAAGAATCCCAATGCAGCCCTAACAGGATAAACTTGAAGAGAAGTATTCCAAAATACATAGTTGTTACAGTGTCAAATGGAAATGCCAAGGAGAGAGTTCTGAAATCTGCAAAAGAAAAGCAACATGTGGCATACAAGTGAGTCCCTATAAGATTAAGTGTTATTACTCATCAGAGTTCATGGAGGCAAGAAGGCAGTGGGATGATATATTTAAAGTGCTGAAAGAAAACAATTTCCAACAAGAATTTTATACCCAGAAAAACTGTCTTTCAAAAATGAGGGAGAGATAGATTTAGGTTACTTAATTTTAGCACTATGATAACCAGATAAACAAAAGCAAAGGGAATTCGCCACCATTTGACCTGCCCTATAGACAATGCAAAGGGATTTCATCAAACTCAAAGGAAAGGACACTCGACAGTGGATTGAAGACAGAAAGAAATACAGAACTCTGGTGTAGGTAATCATATGAGTAACTACAAATATGCCAGTAATATTGTATTTTTCAGTATGTAACTCCATTTTTTGCTTCTCACAAGTTCAAAAATGCAAATTCATGAATAATAGTTATAAATCTGTGGTTTGGGAAATACAATGTATAAGGATATAATTTCTAACAAATAGGACCGAAAGGCAGAGGGCAGATAGGTGTAGTGATGTTATTGAAGTTATGTTGGTGTTGAAACATGATTGAAATAGATTTAGGTTACTTAGTTTTAGCACCATGATAACCACAAAGAAAATATGTGAAAAAATATATATGGAAAAAAATGAGAATAAACTTAAAATGGTACAAAAAATCCAAACAATATGAAAGTAGACTTTAATTGGAAAATTGAGGAGATAAAAAAGGGTATAGAACTTACAAAACCCATGTAGCAAAATGGCAGAAAAAAGTCTTACGTTATCCATAGTTGCTTTGTATGTAAATGGATTAAACTTTCCATTCAAAAGGCAGAAACTGAAAAAAATGAATAATGAAGCATGTTCCAATCATATGCTACTTACAAGAAAACCACCTTAAATTCAAAGACAGGTTGAAAGAAAAAGCATAGAAGCAAATATACCACAAGAGAGCTGGGGTTGCTTTAATAATATCAGATAAAAAAAAAAAAAAAAAAAAAAACTCTAAGTCAGAAACTCTTATGTGGGACAAAGAAGGTAATAAACTTTGATAAAGGGGTCAATTCAACTAGAAGAAATAAAAATTATAAATATGTATGCACCTAATAGCAGAGCTGCAAAATATCTGAATCAAATATTGACCGATTTGAAGGGAGAAATAAAGGGATGAACATTAATAGTAATAGACTCCAAAGCACCAATTTCAATAATGGCTAGAACATCTAGACAGAAGATCAATTAGGTAAGAGAAGATTTGAATGATACTCTAAATCCACTAGACCTAACAGACATATATCGAACACTTTATCCAAGAGTACCAGAATACTCATTTTTTTCTAGTGCACATGTATCATTCTCCAGGATAGGCCATATGTTAGGTTAAAGACAAGTCTCAATAAATTTAAAAATATCAAAATCATACATAATATCCTCACTGTCCAAAATGGAATAAAACTAGTCATCAATAACATAGGAGGAAGTGGAAAATTCACCAATATGTGGAAATTAACCAATGCCCTTTTACACAACCAATATGTTAAAGATGAGATCACAAGAGTAATTAAGAAATATATTGAGGTGAATGAAAACAGAAACAACATACCAAAACTTATGGGATGTAGAAAAGGCTAAGCTGAGAGGGAAATTTTTAGCTCTAAATGCTTATATTAAAAAAGAAGAAAGGTCTCAAATCAGAGACTTTCACTCACAACTGGAGGATCTAGTAAAGAACACTCTAAACACAGAGTGAGCAGAAGGAAGGATAACAAAGATTAGAGTGGATATAAAATGAAATGGAGAATTTAAAAAAACAACAATAGAGAGAAACAGAAAAGAAAACAAAACAAAGTTGGTTCTTTGAATAGATTAAAAAAATCAACAAATCCTTAGCCAAACTTGCAAAAGGAAGAAGAGAGAGATCACAAAAACTAAAATCAGAAAGGAAAGGGGGTACATTACTACTGACCCCACACTATGAACAATTTTACACCAACAAATTCAACTAGAAAAAGTGTACAAATTCCTAGAAATGCACAAACTACTTACACTGACTCAAGAAGAAACAGAAAATATCAACAGACCAATAACAAGTAAAGAGTTTGAACCAGTAATCAAAAACACAGAAAATCCCAGGACCCAATGGCTTCATTGATGAATTTTACCAAATACCCCTAGAAGAATTAACACTAATATTGATCAAATTCTTCCAAAAATTGAAAAGGATGGACCACTTCACAACCTATTCTATAGGCCAGCATCACCCTAACACCAAAGCTAGATAAAGATACTACAAAAAAAAAAAAGAAAATTACTGACCAATATCACTTCTGAATATAGATGCAAAAATCATCAACAAGATACTAGCAAACAAAATACTATAGCACATTAAAAGAATTATATACTATGATCAATTGGGATTTATCCCAGGTATGCAAGGGTGGTCAACATAAGAAAATTAATTAACGTCATACACCACATTAACAGAATGAAGGGGGAAAAAAAACATGATCATCTCAATTAATGCAGAAAATACAACTGGCAAAATCCAGGACCTCTTCTTTATATAAATAATTAGAAACTAGGAATAGAAGAGAACTTCCTCAACATGATAAAGGGCATCTATGAAAAGCCCACAGCTAACATTATATTTAATGGTGAGAGACTGAAAACTTTCTATCTAATATTAGGAACAAAATAGGATGCCCACTGTCACCACTGTTATTTAACATTATACTGTAAGTTCTAGCCACAACAATCAGGCAAGAAAATGTAATAAAAGACATCCAAATTGAAAAGGTAAAACAAAAACTCTCCCTATTTGCAGATGTCATTTTCCTATATATAGAAAATCCCAAAAGCTACCAGATAGAATAACAAATTCAGCACATTTAGCAGTATACATGATCACATTTTAAAATTGCAAGTTTTTCTATATACTAGTAACAAATAATCTGAAGAAGAATTTACAGGAAAAAACTATTTACAAGAGCAACTAAAAGAATCAAATATCTAGGAATAAAAATTTGACTAATTTGACAAAGAAGAAAATTTAAAACATTGCTAAAAGTAATTAAAGAAGACATAAATAAAGGACATCTATGCTCATGGATTGAAAGTCAAGATATCAATTCTCCTCCAAGCCATATACAAACTCAACAAAATCTCAATCAAAATTCCAAAAGCCTTCTTCTCAGAAATTAAAAAACCAATCATCAAATTAATATGGAAGAGTAATGGGCCCTGAATAGACAAAAATATCTTTTAAAAGAAGAACAAAGTTCTAGGACGTCACTTCCCAATTTTAAAATTTACTACAAACTTACTTACACTGGCCCATACAGCATAGTACTGGCGCAAAGACTTATATGCCAATGGAATTGAATTGAGACTTTCAAAATAGACCCTCCTATCTAGGGTCAATTGACTTTTTACAAGACTCTCAAGTCCACTCAATTGGAAAGAATAGTCTTTTCAATATATATGCTTAGAAAACTGAATATCATATGCAAAAGGATGAAAGTGGACCCCTACCTCACACCATGTACAAAAATTAACTCAAAATGGTTAAAAAAACCTAAAGGTAATGACTAAAACTATAAAATAAAGAGAAGAAAATCTAGAAATACACCTTCAGATCCCTGTGTTAGGCAATGGCTTCTTAGACTTTATACTTAAAACACAATGTACCTTAAACTATGGACTATAGGAAATAGTACAATTATAACAATATTCTCTCATCAATTGCAAAAAGGCTATCACACTAATGCAAATGTAAAAAATGGGGGTGGGTTTATGGGTACTTTTATTTTCTGAATGATCTTTCTCTAAACCTACAATTTCTCTAGCCCCAAAAAAGAGACAATGAATGTTGGAAAAAATAGGGATAAATAATTTCTTTATTCAACACACTCATAACCAAGAAAGAAATAAAATAAGACTTTTTAAATTTTGGATATTCAAATATATCTCAAAGACGTATCATTTTATTAAGAATGCAACAGAAAAACCCAGCTATTTAATACAGAGAAGAATCTTGTTTCATCTTAGATAGATACACTATTGGTTAATCATTCAACTTTTATTGAATCCCTACTCTTTACATGTGTATGTGGGTGTGCGTATTTAGTGAAATAAAAAGATGAGATAGACTGCAACTTTTTTCAATGATGTCACATTCTGATGAATGAGATAAGCTTTATACAAGAAAATAAATTTGAAAATAATGCCATTTGAATTAAAGTTTAAAATATAGAATGAATATACATATGAGTCCATACTGATATAAATAAATTACTGAGTAAATAAAAATTGGGAGAACACACAAGTAACCTATGCTGAATAATTACATATAATTTATGTATTCTGCTTTCAAGGAGGTGAAAAAGTACTGACTACGTATAGTCCCTTCCTTCCAAAGAATACAGTATGAAAGTGACAAAAAGAATACAGAGTAGAAACTTGAAAGCACAACCTCTGCCAGGTGATCAATATTAATTTCAACAATGAAAAATCATGTTGAGAGATTGTTCCTTTGATATGATATGATGAGAATGGAACTCTATCTCAGTTATATTCCTCCCCAAAACATAAAACCCAGCTTAATTACAAAAAAAAACACCCAATAAATACCACTTGAGCAACCAAATACAAAATATCTGATTAGTATTTGTCAAAATTGTCAAGGTCATTAAAGTCAAAGACAGTCTGAGATACCATCACAACTGAGAGTAACCTAAGGAGACATGCTGACTAAATGTAAAGTGATATCCTGGATGTGATCCAGGGAAACAAAAAGATACATGACATAAACTTAGGAAATTAAAAAAAAATAGGGACTTTTATAAATAAATTATCAATATTGGGTCATTCATTGTGACAAATGCACCAACAAAATATAAGACAATAATAGGGGAATTTGAGTGTTTGATGTAGAGGAACTCTTTGTGTTATCTTTGCAGTCTGGTAAATTGAGAGGTATTCTACATAAAAAATATATTAAAAATAACACTACACCTCTCCTAAAATTGACATCCCAAATTCAAATATTTCTTGTGACCAGAGCAGTAGGTTTCCACTTTCCAACAATTTTTCATAATATCTCATAGATTAGGTAGATATATGTTGTTTTCTTCTACTCTTAAAAGTTTTAAGACTATTATTTCAGAGGATGTATTATAGAAAGTATACTAAAGAAAATCACTGGGGACAATAAGAAAACTACCTTAAGCTTTTTTCTTTTTAAGGCAACAAAACCCAGAGGTACCTCTGCATCTTGGATAATGAGGTTATGTAGGTCAAGACCCCACACTTTTATGTATTTATTTTCTATTAAATGAATCAGTTGATATTACTAATTATTTAGAGCAAAGACATTGTTTTAGTTTCCTTGGGCTGCTCAAACAAATACCATGAAATGAGTTGGGTTAAACAATGGGAATTTAATGGCCAACAGTTTTGATGTAAGGAAAAAAGTCCAAATCAAGTCATCACCAAGGTGATGCTCTCTCCCCAAAGATTGTGGCATTCTGGGGCTGGATGCTGGTGAACCTTAGTCCTGAGCTTGTCACATGGCAAGGCACATGGTGGTGTCTCCTGGTTTCTCCCTTCTCTTCTGGGTTCTATTGAAGTTCAGCTGCTCCCCCTGTGGCTTTATCTCTTTCTGACTTTCATTCTGCTTGTAAAGGACTCCAATAATAGTATTAAGACCCAGCCTGATTGAGTTAGGTCAAACCTTACTGAAATAATCTCATCAAAATGTCCTACTTACAATGGGTTCACACCTACAGGAATGGATTAAATTAAAGAACATGTTTTTTCTAGGGTGCATTCAACTCCAAACCATCAGAGGCATATTGTTATTGGAAAAAAGTTGCTCTTACTGCCCCTACAGGTCACCAAAAAAGTCTGTGTGTGTATGACTATGGAGTGATAAGTAACATCACGAGATATATATTAATAACACAAACAAAAACCAGAATTGCTTGAGATGCTCAGAGAAAACATATTTTGCTGGGGCTATAGGACCAGAGACAGTACAGGTTTAAGAATTTTGAATTATTTCACATCAAAAGGAGAGGACAACCCTTTGACACTTCCCAGATTAATATATGGACCTTGGCATGAAAGGAATGAGTCGAGTTTACTGCTGGGTTCAGTAAAAATATTAGAATTTACAGAAAATCTTTTGAAGGATTATCTCTGACTTTTATTTTGGAGAAGGGACTTGGCAAGGAAGGTATCTAACTTTCTTTTGTGATGGGGAAGCTTAGCAAGCTAGGTACTTAGAAGCCAATAGATTGAAAGAAAAATTAATAGTGGATTTAGGAAGAGGAAGATGCATACAAATCACATTAATATTCTGGCATAAAAAACATAGTTATTTCTTTAAGCCTGACAGATTTGAAACTTAAAGCAGTATTTAGTGTGAGTTAGGAAAAAAAATGCTTACCATGTAAATATTACTGTTAAAATGGAATTAATTTGACTTCGTATGTCCAAAATAAGAGAGATGCTAAAATGAAATTAAAAGTGGTCTCACCTCATCATATCATACTCTACGTACCTGTCAGTTTCATCTGTGCATGTAGATTCTGGCTTTATTTTACATCCCAGTTGGAGGAGCTCTTCAGAGTCCTCTCCTTCTAAAGGAAAAGTGGTTGAGATAGGTATTTCAAGCTACAGTGAACACCTAAGTATAGTCGTTTAAAAGTTCTCATTTCCTCCTTTAGTTCTGGCTTGTCAGACTGGTGACTCTCTAGCCCTTTGAGGCCTGCCCATCTCCATCAATTCTATTTACAAAACTCTCACAACATTTTAATATTATGTCTAAATGCTTATTGACAATTTTTATTTTTGTACCAACATTACATGCATGATCTAACTTTTTCCCTTTTGCAAATGTTATAGAATATAATTTATATGTTGAAAAGAACACAAATCATAGCGTATACCTTATATATTTTCACTGATTGAATCTCAACATAACCATCATTAGATCAAGAAACAGAACATTACTAGCACCTTAGGTGTCCCCTCCTCTTTCATTCCAGGCATTCATCCTCTGAGTGTAATCATTACATGAAACTTCTAGCATCATGGACTGCACATGGATTTTGTCTTTTTATTAAACTTTTGTTTTAATTTTGCACTGCTAATAAAAAAGACCATGTAATGGGTTGGCTTAACAACAGGAATTGATTTCTCACAACTTCAGAGACTAGAAGGCTTGCTTCCTCCTGAGGATGGTATCTTCTGGCTGCCCAGCAATCTTTGGGGCTCCTTGACTTTTCTGTCACATGGCCATGTACATGGCAGCAGCTTCTTCTACTAACTTCCAGCTTCTGGCTGCTTCCTGGGTTATCTTCTTTGTGTCCAATTTTCTATGCTCATAAGAACTTCAGCCATATTGGATAAGCCACCCTCATTCAGTTTGGCCACACCCTAACTAATAACATCTTTGAAGATCCTCTTTATAAAAGGGTTCATACCCACAGGAACAGGGATAAGACCTGAGCATGCTGTTTGTGGGGGATGTGATTCAATTCCCAAGAAATTTACATAAATAGAATATTACAATATATATTCATTTGTGTCTGGCTTATTTTATCCAACATTCTATTTGTGAGATTCATCCATGCTATGTTTATAGTTGTAGTTCATTACTGTATTGTGTACCATTGTAAGAATATGCTATTATATGTTATCTATTTTATTATTGATGGGGATTCCCATTATTTAAAGTTTAGAGTTTTTACACATAGCACTGCTATGGCCATGTTTTGTCCTTTAGTAAGAATGCATGTCATTTGGTGAATGTATAAAAAAGAAGATGTGAAAAAATCATGAAAAAATGTTCTATTGTGTACAAAGAACAATGAGAATTTTGATAGGGGTACACACAGGGTGTGGGGACCATGATGGACATGGGTCTGAAAAATGTAGGTTGAGGATAGATGAATAAAATTTCGGACTTAAGAAATGTATATATTATCCCAACTTTTAATAAGGAAGAAGCAGAAATTGTGGTGGCCATTAGTACTACTCACCAAATACTTTTGTTTCTCACTCTGGGCAAAGGGCAATATTGCAAGTCCTTGCCTCTTTGAAGCTAAGTGTGTCCAAAAATGAGAAAATGATTGCTTTGGACAAAAAGTGAAAGCAGAAATGGCATGTGTAACTTCCTGACAGAAGCCTTAATAGCAAGGGTGTGATGACCAGGATCCCTTTCTCCTGTCTTGGCAATCAGAAATAAGGAGGTGGAACCTCACCCCAGCTGGGTCCCTGAGGGAGGATGAAATAGTGCAGGACACCCTACCTGATCCTGTTATGGTCTTGTAGTAGGACAGAGAAGTGGACTCTTAGCGTTTTAGGTCATTCAGTTATTTTAAGCCTTGAGTTTTTTGTTGTTGTTTTTAAATCATAGCAAAGCCTACCCTGTTTGGACTAACACAAATATGTTTAAACAATAGTTAAATAATTACCCATGTATGAATCCCAAAAAGTAAAAAGATTATGTTCTTTATTTAACTAATCTATTCCAGTGGGTGTGATACCCTTTGATTGCATTAGATTCACTTTATATCACTTGATTAGATTACTTTTGATTGGACTACATCAGTGAGGCATGAGTCAGCTTGGGTCTCTGCCTTTTTGCTGGGTCTGATGTAAATGGAGACACAAAGAGAAAAGAAGCTGCCATAATATATTGATCCTCCATGTGAGAGAGAGAGGACTGCAGAAGAGAGAAGTCCTGATAGGCTGAGAGAGGTGTCAGATTCTGGAACCAGCAGAGCACAAAGGCACAGAAAGAAACCCCCGAGAGCCTGGATGCATGGAGCAATTCAAGAGGAGGTGAGCCATATGCCTGATAGCTCACAGCTGCAAGAAAGTGGCACAGCCAAGACTGAAAAAGGGGGATTGGTAAGAGACAAGCCCTATGCCTGGTTGCCCACAGCTGAACTACGGGAGATGATAGATTCTGGAAGGGAAGGTAGCGACTTCAGCAGAGATTGGCAGCCATCATGCTTCGCCATGTGTCAGGACCCTGAGAAAGTATCTCTGCTGATGCCTTGATTTGGATATTTCACCCTAACTAAAATTTGCATTATAAAAGCCAACCCATTTCTGGTACTGCATCAGCCACCCTGTGACAAATTAAGACACCAAGCATTAATTAATGCCCCTGTAATTTGTGATTTAGTATTCATGCATTAAAATTTGCACAATACAGTTAGTTAACACATCTTAAAAATTATATAATGAAAAAATTAAGAAGGAAAGAAAATACCAGACTATTAGCAATATGAAGTTCCTGATGCTAGGTAAATCATATTCTATCAAAAATTATACATTTGATCTAAGTGAAGTAATAAACTATTTTGCTGTATTGCCTACATATTTATATAATCAAATAATGAATTAAGAAGTTGTTTAATTACACAAATACACCAAATCACATTTATCTATGTCTTTATTAATTCAGTTAAGAAAAAACTTTATCTTACAGAAGGATATATACTAACTTTTTTGTTTCAAAAGTGCTATTTTTTATACTTATACACGATTTTGTAATAAAAAGATGTTTTTTTGTTGTGATCACCATATTTGGTTCAAAAATATATTCAATCCATTGTTTGCTGTGCCAGGGAACTCATCAAGGGAGACAAAGAGTTGTCCATGTGTGTAATAGCTTAAAGATAGGTGCTAAAGAATGGCAGACATATAAAAGATGACTGTTTTATTTTTATTCTCTTATGTTATGAAAATCAATAGTGCACCAGAAATTTCATACACTGTAAATCCAATCATTACTGTTTATGTTTTTAAAGGATCAGCAACTGAGGAGAAAAAAATCAAGATCAACAAATTGAGTTATATTCACACTGATTGGTATGGGCAGTTGCAATTCCATTCTTTCTTTCTCACCAATAGTACTAGAGGTCATATCTCAGAGAAAAATGGAGTTCTTTCCATCTCAACCTGACACATTCTATTTTCTTCCTGACTTTGATTCAACCAGTAATTATAAGTATGACACAGTTAATTTACTAAACACAATAGTTTGTCCAATAACATCTGTTGTTTATGAAAATATCTCCACCTGTTCCTCAAATAAATATGGTAAAATGTAGGGAAAATTTTTAGACAGTTGATTGACTCTATGAAATGGCAAAAGTGTCTAATAAAATAGCATGTAATGAGTAAAGAGGAAGAAGATGGTACCTGTGTTTTTTCAGGATAAGGTTATTTTTATTGCAAAGACATAGATTTTGGTGTTCAAAGATCAAACATTATTAGTAACTAAAGGAAGACAGTATGTTTCAACAAAACATATATTAGAGCAGATTAAATGTAAAAAATTTAATGTATTGGTTTAATAATATAATTTTACAATTCAATATCATCCCTAAAATAAATGAAAGGTAACTGATAACTTCAAATAATTTATATAATTAAAAAGATTAAAGTAAGCATAGCATACTTTAAATATTATGGATTTAAGGATATTGTCAAGTGTTTTAATCATTTATAACTTTTTCTCAATGATAATACATTAATTCATAACTGGATCTCTAGTGGGTTCCTTCTTCTATTTCATTAAATTTATATCTAAAATATAAGTATAGAGGGTAATAGCTTGAATGTAAATATATATTTATATATATGCATATGTTATGTGTGAATATACACATATATGCTCGTGGTGGTTATATAACTCTATGCTTTCATATAATCTCATAGAATTGTACATGACAAGGGCATATTTCTCTCAACTAATATATATTTTTTGAATTAAAAAATAAAATCAGAAGATAGGTTCAATGAATCATAATTTTATTTTTATAGAAAATGTGTCACAACAGTGTATGTATATGTGGTTGAAGATAAGTTGGTATCAGAGAAAATATGATTGCCATAGATTTAGACATTAAATTTTAAACCAATTGTGACCACAAAGAAAATACATGAAAAATACATTCAGAAATAAATGAGAAGGGTTTCAAAATGGTACATCACTAAAAACCAAATAAATAAGGAAGTAGGTATTAATGGAAAAAATTTTTGAGGGTCAAAAAATGTTTAAGACTTACAAACACAAAATAGCAAAAGAAAGTCCTGCATTATCAGTAGTTACTTTAAATATAAATGAATTAAATTCCTCAGTCAAGAGGCAGAGATTGGCAGAATAGATGAAAATACATGACCCAACTTTATGCTGTTTACAAGAGACTCACCTTATATTCAAAGATATAACTAGACTGAAAGTGAAAGGATAGAAGAATTAAGCCATGAATGTAGTAACCAAAAGAGAGTTGGGTAGCTATACTAATATCTGGTCAAATAGACTTTACAACTGTCATGAGGGAAAAAGATGGTCACTATATACTGATAAAGGGGTCAATTCAACGAGAAGAAGAATAATTTCAAATATATATGCACCTAATAGCACAGCCTCAAAATATATGCAGCAAATATGCACAGATTTGAAAGGAGAGATTTTTGGAGATTTCAAAATGTGACATTATATATTAACAGTAGGAGATTTCAAGACTTCATTTTCAATAATGGATAGAACATCCAGACATAAGATCAAGAAGGAAAGAGAAGATTCAAATGATACTCTAAACCAACTATACCTAACACACCTTTATAAAGCACTTCACCCAAAAGTGACAAAATACAGATTCTTCTTGATTGCACATGGATCATTCTCCAGGACAGAACATAGGGTAGGTCACAAAACAAGTCTCAAGAAATTAAAAAAAAGAAATTAAAATGATACAATATATCAGCCCTTACCACAATGGAATGAAACCAGAAATCAATAAGAGAGGGAGAAATAGAAAATTCACAAATATGTGGAATTTAAACAATGTATGTAAGCATCCTATGAGTTAAAGAAGAAATCACAAGGGAAATTAAGATATATCTTGAAGTGAATGAAAATGAAAACACAATACACCAAAACTTATGAGATGCAGCAAAGACAGGTCTGAGAGGGAAATTTATAGCTCTAATTGCTTACATTAAAAAAGAAAAAAAGTCTCAAATCAGAGACTTTAACCCAAAACTTGATATTCTAGAAAAACAACAAACTAAAAGCAAAGTGAGCAGGAAATAACAAAGATTTAATCGGAGAAAAATGAGAGAATAAAAAGCCATAGAGAAAATCAGTTGGTTCCTTGAAAAGATCAATAAAATCAACAAACTTTTAGCTAAACTGACAAAGGGGAAAAGAGAACATACGTAACTAAAATTAGAAATGAAAAAGGGGACATTATTACTGATTCCACAGAAATAAAAAAGACCATATGAGGATAGTGTGAACAATGGTAAGTCAACAAATGGGATAACCTAGATGAAATGCACAAATTTCTAGAAACACACAGACTACCTACATTGACTGAAGAAGAAAGAGAAGATCTCAAAGCATCAATAACTAGCAAAGAGATTGGATCAGCAATTTAAAAAAACTCCCAAAAAGAAAATCTCAGGACCAGATGGCTTCACAGGGGAATTTTACCAAACATTCCAAGAAATTAACACGCATTCTGCTCAAAGTCTTCAAAAAAAATGGAAGAGGGTATGCTCTCTAACTCATTCTATGAGGCCAACATCACCCTTCTACCAAAGACAGGTAAAGATACCACAAGAAAAAAAAACCACATACCAATATTCCTTATGAACATAATTGCAAAAATCTCCCCCAAATACTAGAAAACCAAATTCAACAGCACATCAAAAGAATTATATTATCATGATCAAGTGGTATTCATCTGTGATATTTAAGGATGTTTAACATAAGAAAATCAGTAAATGTAATACACCACATTAGCAGAACAAAGAAAAAAATACATGATCATCTCAATCGATACAAAAAAGGTATTTGACAAATTCTTTTTTGTCAAAAGTGTCTTGATTAAAAAAAAAAAAAAAACACTTAGAAAATTAGGAATAGGAGGAAACTTCCTCAATATGAAAAGCTCACAGCTAACATTATAATCAATGGTGATAGACTGACATATTTCCCTCTAATTTCAGGAATAAGACAAGGATGTCCACAACCACCACTGCTATTCAATATTGTACTGAAAGTTAAAGTCAAAGCAATCAGACAAGAGAAAGAAATAAAAGGCAAGCAAACTGGGAAGGCAGAAATAAAACTTTCCCTACTTGTAGATGACACAATCATATATGCAGAAAATCCTGAAAATTTCACAACAAAAAAAAAACTACTAGAACTAATAAATGAACTCAGCAGAGTGCTGGAATACAAGATCAACATGCAAAAACTCCTAGTGTTTTTATATACTAATAATGGACAATCTGAGGAAGAAGTTAAGAAAAAAATTCCATTTACAATAGCAACTAATAGAATGCAATGTCTAGGAATGAATCTTAACAAGGAGGTAAAGACTTGTAAACAGATAAGTATGAGACACTGCCGAAAGAAATCAAAGAAGACATAAATAAATGGAAAGACATTCCATGTTCATAAATTGGAAGATTACATAATGTTAAGCTGTCAATTCTATCCAAAGAAAATTACAGATTTAAAACAATTCCTATAATTCCAACAACCTTTTTGGTAGAAATGGAAAATTCAATCATAAAATTTACATGGAAGAGTAAGGGGCCCCGAATAGACAAAGCTATCTTGACAAAGAAGGATTAGATTGGAGGACTCACACTTCCTGATTTTAAAACTTATTACAAAGCCACAGTAATCAAAACACCATGGTACTGACACAAGGACAGACATTTAGACTAATGGAATAGAACTGAGAGTTCAGAAATCAACCCTCACATTTATGGCCAACTAATTTCTGACAAGGGTGTCAAGTCCACTCAATAGGTAAAGAATAGTCTTCAACAAATGGTTCTGGGACTGGATGTCCATTTGCAAAGTAACGAAGGTAGACCCACTACCTCACACCTTACACAAAAACAAACTGAAAATGTTTAAAGACCTAAATATAAGAGCTAGAACTTTAAGACTCCTAGAAGGAAGTGTAGAGAACCATTCTCAGAAGCTTGTAATAGGCAATGGTGTTTTAGACTTCACACCCAAAGTACACATAAATAAAGGAAAAACAGATACATGGGAATATATCAAAATTAAAAACTTTGTGGATAAAAGGATTTTATAATAAAAGTAAAAAGAAAATATGGTCAATGAGAGAAAATATTTGGAAACCACATATCTGATTAGGGTCTAATATCCAGAATATATTATGAAATCCAACAACTCAACAATAAAATGACAAATAACCCATTTTAAAAAGAGCAAAAACTTGAATAGACTCAGCTCCAAAGAAGATACAAAAATGTCTATAAGAGCACATGAAAAAGTGCTCAACATCACTAGCTATTAGGGAAATGCAAATCAAAACCAAAAATAAGATACCATTTCACACCACTACAATGGCTACTATTTTTTAAAAATACAGAAAATAACAAGTGTTGGAGAAGATGCAGAGAAATAGGAAAACACATTCATTGTTGTTGGGAATGTAAAGATGATATATTTAGCTGAGGTAGGAGAGGAAATAGAGAGGAAAATGGGAAAGAAGCAGGCTCATGAAAAGTACTGAATACATAAGTAAATACATTTATTATAAAAGGTAACATAGCTAGATCTCAGTGAACAGAAGAGTGGTACAAGGTAGTTTGAAGAGAAAGGGAGAGACTAAATCATGAAAGTCTAAGAAGTTCAAGTCAATGACAATAGCAAATCCTTATATGGTGCTTATTATTTTCCATATGCACCATTATAATTGATTCCATAACTAACTCATTTAATTTTCTCAAGGGCTTTATGAGAAATGTATTTTCATCATTAAAATTACAATTGTAAACAGAAACAAACTAAGGGACAAGGGATTACATGTAGACTGTCACAAAAATAAAACTGGGAGAGCCAAGAATTGAACCTATTTATCCATTCTCCATTGTGCCCACTATTAACTACTAGGTTTTGCTAACTCTTCAAAGGGTTTGGAAAATAAAAGTATAATAAAAAGGTGATTATGGGGTTCTAAGCAGTGAAGTAACAAGATGTGTTTTTCAAACATTTTCAAATATATTTCATGTTATTCTGCAAATGTATTGAAAACAGGAAAGAATGAAATGGAAAAACAATGTCCATTGCAGTAAACCAGATAAGAGATGGTGGTGGCTCAAAATAGAGGGTTAGTTAAAATAGTTTATTTAATAAATATTTTGTAGGTAGCATGAACACAACTTGGTAGTAAATTAATAAGGACCACTCCCATGGTCCTTATGCACCAAGGACAACTCCCAGGTTTCTTGCTTAAATAATTAGTTGGATAGATGTGTTATTTACTGAGATTTGAAATACCAGACAAAAAGCAAGTGAAAGCATTCAGTTTATGACATATAATTTACTGTGAAATTTCCATGTGATATTCAAATAAACTGTTGTATAAGTATGCATCTCAGAAAACACATCATGGCTGGATATACAAGCTTAGGAATCAGTAACTAATGGTGGTAGTTAAAGGAATGAAAATTATTTTGATGACCTAAAGGGAAAGTATAGAATGAAAATAAAAATGAAAGTCAAAGGTCTAGCCCTTAGGCAACACTTAGAATCCAGAAGAGAAGGTATTTCTGGTCACAGAATGTTCATGTTTTTATTCTCTCTCAACACTTTTCCCACTTATTCTCTAATTTTGAATCTAGTAATGTGATGCTCTTAAGCTATTCCTATACTTATAAATCAGTCCCAAAGAGCAATGATCATGGCTGATCAATGTTCCATAGAAGTTAAATGAACTATTTAAACAACCAGTGAACAATATACCCCAAGAATACCTCTAGGGTCCATTCCACCATGACCTCTTCTACAGAAATGTCTTTTATTTTTAAAAAGAGTTGCTACCAAAAGAATGTTAAATCAAGGGAAGGTTCTATTCTAGCTGGCTATAGTGGTTGTATGTACTTTGTTGTGGGGCGAATGCTGGGCTCTTTAGTCTTTAATCTTAGTCTGCCAGACTGACTGCTCTGAAATTGCAGCAGAAAAGTTCACTGAAAGAGATAAGTCATTATATCATCTGCATAAAAAAGACAATGTATCATCATGGTAAATAAGCTACCCAAATGAAGCATGATACAGGGTAAAACTCTATTGGGTAGGTTCAATAATAAAACTAGGGAACGAGAAAATTAAAGAAACAAAAACAGAAGTGATCATTAAGACAAAATTTCATTATGGATGTAAAACACACACACACATTTTATCTTGCTCTTCAAACATTGTCTGAAAGTTCCAAGACCCCCTGAATCAGAAATTACAGTTAAGGACCAAACAAAAGTAATTATCTTAGATATACAATGAAAAGTTCAATATAATAAACTATAATAAGCATTTCCCTCAGAAAGGAAACCTTTTTAGGATCAAATTAAATTTGGCTTTGAAATAATAATTTTATCAATTGACCAAAAGTTTAAATGAATCTAATTTAGAGAATACAATAATTGGGATTATCATATCATAATAAGTACTTATGTCCTTATTTTAAAATAGAATGGGTTTGAACAATAACAATGAAAAAGCAGAAACTTGATAATTTTCTGCAGGAAAGGTGTATCATGAGTTATTGAAAGTATAACTAACCACTAAAATCTCTCCAAGCTGATAAAGTGGTAATATGACTGTTTTTAAAGACTGCAGGATCTCTTACGAGCTATCATAAAAGCCGCAGTAGACGTAGAGCCTGAGAGTAGTTTTGTCCTGTTATGCTTGTACTTTTCTGGTGATAAAGGCACTGTAGAAATTTCAAAATATGCTATAGAACCTGAAATAGGCAGTGTTAGTAGGACAGAGGTGGCTGACTGCAAATTTATTCAATTTTCTTAACCAAAAAATTAATTCAAACAGTTGAACTTCTGCTCAGTGCATTATATCTGAGAGAAATATGAATTAACATTGAAACTAATATTTTAATCTTTGACTTCAGTTTTCAAAGCATAATACAGCTTTTTAAAAAAATCAAGAATTTATTTGAGGAATGTCAAAATGCAACAATAGTTGGTGAGTAGAAGTATAAAACAAGAACAAAACAAGAGTGCCATTGGGCAAAAGGTGCTAACAACAAAATAAATTGGGCTTTAAAATGATGTTTTCAACTGTAAAGCAAACTTCAATAAATATTAAAACTGTCACCAAATGCTACTTTAGACAACCATTTAACATCATATGAGAGAAAAGCTGAATTTTGAGAAAATATCTAACATGTCTTTTAGGAAGTTGATTATAATGCTGGTGTTGCATCAAGTTTCAGGAAAACAGCAGGTTCTAGAAAACAGTAGTTAGAGTACCAAGTATATAATGTTATCTTATATTTCCCTTCCCATATCTATATAAGCTTCCTAGGACTGTCATAACAAAGTACCACAAACTGAGTGGCTTGAAACAACATAAATTTTTTCATTCACAGTTCTGGAGGTTGAAATCCCAAAATCAGTGTGCTGGCAGGGCCATGCTTTCACAGTTCTCTAGGGAACAATACTTCCTCGCTTCTTCCAGCTTCTGGTGGTTCCCAGGAATCCATGGCTTTTAGATGTATCACTACATCTCTGTGGTCATCTTCAAATGACTGTCTTATCCCATGTGTCTCTGTCTTCAGATGGAATTCTCCTCTGTGTCTGTCACTGTGTCTCTTTTCCTCATCTTACAAGGACACAAGTCATAGTGGATTAGAGCCCACCCTAATTCAGTATGACCTAATCTTAACTAGATTACATCTGCAAAGACCTATTTCCAAAGGTCACATTCACAGGTACCAGGGGGGGAGGTCTTCAATGTATCTTTTTGGGGTGACTCAATTCTTTCTTTCTTTGGATACATGATGATACAGTCAATTCAGCTTCTTCATCAATCTATTGGGACACAGAGTGTCCATGCTCTAGTTTTTTCCTAATAACTTACTTTAAGCCTCACCCACGGACATATATATTAAAGCTTTGTTACCCAGTATTGCTAACCTTTTTCTGTTATTAATACATAACTATGATTTAATAAGCTGAATGCATGCTTTTGGGATTCAGTGTCCAGCTCTGCTATGTAGTAGAAATGGACTCTGAGCAAGTCACAAAGTCTCTCTGCATTTGTTTCCTCCTCTTTTAAGTGAAAATAATTAAAACACTAACATCAAAGAATTGTAGCAAAGATGTAATGGAAAGTGGACATAAAAAATTTTTCTGCATATTAATTCATGGTTAGTAATTTGGTATTATGTTCATGTACATGTTCATGAGGAATGACTCTAATTTGAAATTTTCAGTTATAAGTGCTAGTTAATAAATGCAATTCTTTGCCATCTCAGACCACAAATACAGATTTTGGAAAAATTTTCAGTATTAGTAGATCCACTATACCTTCAGTATGGCTGCTAAAAATGATGAAAATGGGGATCAAAAAAAAAAAAAAAACAAGATGAGATCATGGACGTTGTAGAAATATATCAATTGTTTTCCCTGCCCAGTATTTTTCTGAGTATTTTTTATATGGTTGGTTAATTTCCAGACTTATGAGTTTGCCTTCTCAGTGTAGAATCCCAAAACCTGCTCAAGAACTTCAATTAAGAAGTGAATGACTTTAAGAACTAGGCTCATCCAAAATTCATTTTATTCGAGATGGTGGCAGGGGCTTCAAATTATGATACCATCAGTGATTGCAAATTCCCAGCACTGGCAGTGGTGGTCATGGCAGCTTCTGACATTGCTCCATTGCATGATGGCAGAATCACTGTCTCACCAGGTGGACTATCCCATAAAGATTTTGGCACTACTCCTGGAAACTTACCCTGAGGTTTGGTTCTCTCACGCAAAAAAAAAAAAAAAAAAAAAAAAAAAAAATTGAGCTATCCAATATTATTTCAATAAGCATCATTTCTGCTTAATCAGTCAGATTCAGGCTTGGCTCCTGGCAACCAAGAACCATGATTAATGCATCAATCATTGGCAGTTTTCAGCATTCATATGATATTCAGATTAGGTGCATTAGCTGCGAGAAATAAATCCACAAACAGATTTTAAGTATAGATGAAACTAAGGGAGGGACACCCAGTAACTCATTTCAATTGGACAAAATGTCAGGGAAGAGAGACTAAGTGCATGGTTTTCTTTCCAAATCATGATAGGCACAGCTACCTACAATTAAGTAGAAAAGAAAGAGAAGCATAGGGTAAAAAAAGATCAGACACATAGAAAATATGGAAATTATGTCTACAAAGAAACCATGGGTATGCCTATTGTTATATGAAACTGGACTGGAATTAAATTGATACAAAGCTAAATCAAAAACACAACCTGTCAGGACTAAAAGAGACTCTAACTCTGAGACATAAAATCACCTTTGGACCCTCAATAGTCTATAAGCAGGAAATGTACTGAGAAAGCCACTATCAGCTGCCAAAGGGGACATATTTTCCAACTTCAGATGTGGCCAAGCAGGATAATGGAAAAGGAAGAGCCTTGAAAGACAATGGGTGGAGAAGCACCTTCAAAGAGCAACCAGGCTTAATCAAAGAACATTCTCCATCCTTGGGGTAGAAAACCATCTTAGTGATATTACAGATTGCTGTGGATAAATTACTACTATTAGTCTCTCATTGTTCCCCTTTCTGGATATGCATATTTATTATTTGTTCCACTGTTGTATATGTGGGGTGTGAAGGAGATGGGAGAGGACAGTAGATTTCTTGTATCTTTAGTTCAGAGGCCTCAAGTCCTAGGGGACAAACTTGTGAGTGAGTGAGGCATAAAAAAGTCACAGGACTTTTAGGCTTTCCCTTCAGGAGGGTGTTAGTGTGTTCTTCATGTAGGAAGGGGGATGAACTTTATATTTTATGACCTGAAGAGTA
Source organism: Tolypeutes matacus (assembly GCA_026826555.1). Lineage (NCBI taxonomy): Eukaryota > Metazoa > Chordata > Mammalia > Cingulata > Chlamyphoridae > Tolypeutes > Tolypeutes matacus. Next base: position 1,254,495 of record JAKSZT010054334.1, read on the forward strand.
CAAGGTGGTAGTCCATGGTGAATTGGTGTTGCCCGCAAAATTTCTTCCTTCCTTCCAGGGTAATGAAATAATTGTCTTCTAGTGTCCTAGAAGTAGGGAATTGTCAGATAATTTCTTTGGTCAGGGAAATGTGAGTGGAAATGTAAGCATCATTTTTGGTACAAATTTTGAACAAGGGTATGATTCACCATTTTCCCCTTCCCTCTGCCACAGAGATAATGTTCTAGGTACTCGGTCTTTCACCAGCAAAGGACAAAGGGTGATAGTGATATAGAAGAGAACCTCCCAAGTAACTCTTCTAAATACACATAAAAAGTGAGATTAAAACATTTGTTGTTTTAAGTTACTGAGATTAGGAGATTCTTACCTAGCATAATCGAGCTCACTCTGACTGATAGAGATATTTTGAAGCTCAAGTTCTAATCCTGTTGTCACAGGCTATAGATATGCTAGATAGAGGGATAAAGATGAATATCATATAGAAACTGGTAAAATATAAAAATATGACTTTCTTAGAACCAAGATTTTAGACCTACACAGCAACAGGATCTGAATTTGCTAATACAAAGGTAGATTTAAATTCATGTGTTTGAAAGTGAAATAGTGACATTGGTTAGAATTTAGTTTTAATTCCAATTAGCATGCACAAATAGTACAAGAGTGGGGTCCACAGGGCACAGAATTCACTCTTCTACTTTTTAGGCACATGTCTATAAAACCTACATTCACATGCAGAAAAGCAATAAATACAGATTAAGTGGGAGAAGGTCCTTCTGGATTAGCAAAATGCTAGCAAATAATATTGAAACTTCTTCAAATTGTAATTTGATTTATAAAGTTAATTTTATTGACTCTATCAAAATAATTGGAATCCTTCCCATAAGAGTTTCATGTTAGAGTCACAGATAATATTGACTTATAAGTCCCTTACCTACTTATTTACCTAAACAAACTGGCTCTTTGCTATAACTATAATCATGCTTCTTGTATTTGTTGCTTTCTCTTAAGAGAGTAAATATTCCCAGTCTAATCTGATTTACATTATTATTTTCTTAGCAGTTTTCATCTTTTCAATAATAATAAAAGACACATTTTATCATGCCTTTTCGGAATTAGTACAGATTTTTATGTCTCCAGGAAGGAGAATAAGGTAAAGAATCTAACTTCATTTCTCTAAAGATCTAGTTTGTTTAACTAACATATCAAAGAAATAAATAAGTATGTCAAAGGAGAATAATTTCTTCTTCATTTTTGTTATTAATAAGTAGACCTTGACTATGTCATTTAATCTGTGTTCATCTGTGTATATTTCTAAACACTAGAGGAACAACTGAGTTAGTTATTGGCATTAGATAAGAAAAAAAGTGACTGCAGAGAACATTTTGGGAGTAAGGCTTCCATAACTTGTTGAACTGCCTTTTTCTCTTATTTTATTTTTTTGAATTTGAAATAGTTATTTTAAAAAGGATAATCAAAAAAAGTTTATTTGATTAAAATATATAAAAAGACAAAAATTATCATAGAATTAGAAAATAAAGGTGCTATTTTATGTCATAGATAAAGCAATAAATCTAAGTGCACATGTCTCTGAAGGAAGAAAAACTAAGCATAATATAATTTATTATTTTGATAAATACTTGGAAAACCTCATTGCTTTCCTTTTAAACTCTTAGTACTTTTTACTGTTCTTTCTTTTAGCAGTCTCATTTTTTATTTGATTTTTCAAGCTTAAAGTACAAAAAGGTATCAATTCACAAATATGAGATTTATCTTGTAGGTTAAATAGGGCATACAATTGGCAAGGTCCAAGCAAATGAAGAAGGTATTGATTTATGGATTTATTCTCAGGGAGGCCAACTCTGTCACTCTAGTCTAGATGATATCAATCTCTTCCATTGGTCATACAGCAAATCAAGTTCAATACAACTTGTCAACACAGAGAAAGAAGTTACTAAGGCAAAAGTGGGGTTGGAACTAATATTACTTTGCAGAGCAAGCATAGGAAGCATACACAGATTTAGTTGATGAAACAAAAGTAGTTTTTGAGTTTGGGTCAGATACGGAACTTGTATCGCAGGAGTTGTCAAACTCAAGATGAGCTTAAAAAAATCAGTTATCGAACAAATCTAGCAAGACTGATAGAAAGATAGGTAATTAGGGTGCATTCCCAGTCTGTCCAGAAAGGTCCTTCTTGAAGGCCCAAGGCTTTGCCCTCATAGTGATGCCTTTTCAGATCGTAAAGTCACTGAATTTTCAAACCACTTAGCATCTGACAAATGAAAAGTGTGATTAGTTCAATGGTAAGTTAGCATAAGATAGTGGAAAAATATTGGTATTGAAAAGGTGCAATTGAAAAACGAAAATTGGTAGCTATAATGTCACATTTAGAGAAAGATAATCTTAAAAATATTCACGTGGAGAAAGGCTCAGAGCTAAAGTCATGAGCTTTGAAGGGACTAGTGTTCCTTATAGACCAGTGGTTCTCAAACAAGAGTGTTTTTGCTCCCTCCCCCCATGCTTGGGACATTTGGCAATGTCTGAAGACATTTTTGGTTGTCACAATTTGATATAGACTAGGGATAATGGTAAAACTCCTACAATGCACAGGGCAGTTCCCCCAAAATAAAGCATTATCCAACACCTTATGTCAAAAGTGTTAAAATTGAGCAACTCTGCTATGGACAGTTCCAGAATTCCAGAGTTGTGAATATTTACTATACTTCCTAAGCTAACAATGAAACAAACAAAAACAAAACAGAACAATAACAACAAAAAAACAACACCTAGGTTTAGGGTGGATTCAGAAGAGTTTATTTAAACACAAAAGAAATATTTCCTTTTTAGGAAAAAGTATATCATATTTTATCACATCAAAAAGCCTCTAACGAGTACGAATGCTTTCAGCCAGGCCTCAGTTAAAAATCTCACTTGGCTAATTATGTGCTTTTAACTTTGGGCATATTCTCTAAACTCTCTAAGTCTAATTTAATGATCTCCAAAAATGGACATTGTGATGCTTTCATTTCTGCATTGCTATAAACAGTAAATAGCAATAATCAGAAGAACTGCACAGAGCAATTAATACAAAACTATTACTATCATATGGGGTTTTCATATTTGTATGTAAGATAATATAAGCCACTCAAATCCTGTGCAATTAAAATTGGAAGTCTAAAGAATACTAATAATTTTCTAGGCGGAGGTATCAATAAAATGAATAGAATATAAATGGATTATTAGTAATGGACAAGGAAAATAGAAAACTGTTCTGAAGTCTCAAATTTCAGCCTGTTTTAGTTCCTTTCAGAAAGCACCCTGGTTATAGCATCATGGAACACTGACCTAAAGCCAGCCTGTTTCCCATATGAGACACAGAAAAAGGGTCATAAAATATTGGTGTTTTTTGAAATTATGGGATTTCTTAATGCAATGGCAAGGGGCAGATAAGAGTGTCATGGGCATGTTCCTAGGTGAACCCCAATGAGTCCAGCCTTGTATGATTTCATTGGAATCTGTCATTGCCATGGTTATGTCATTTATATAAGACCTCATCTTACCAGACTGAAAAGAGATTTTCCTGTTGGCCTTAAAGAAACAAACAGCCTTGCTGTAAATTGTCTACAGAGAGGGCTTTGTGGCAGTGAACTGTGGGCAGCCTCTAGGATTTAGGTTACCTCTATTTGACTGTAATAAGGAACCGGACCCTAAGTCATACAGCTGCAAAGAAATAAATTCTGCCAATAACCTTAATGACCACAGAAGTAGATTCTTCCCTAGTCAAGCCACCAAATGAGAACATAGCCCAGCCAACACCATAGCCCAGCCTGTTGATGCCCAGAGAAGGGGACACCCCTAAGTCTTGTCCAGACTCCAGGTCCATGGAAACTGTGAGATAATAAATGAGTGTTGTTTTAATCCACTAAGTTTGTGGCAATGTAGTAACGTAACAATAAAAAAACTAATATAGGGGGACTAGTCAGTAATTTAAATAGTGCCCCTAAAGTGGAAGTAAAAGCTTGGATATTTGATGCATAAAGGGTTATTAAATTTGATGCATAAAGGGTTATTAAATTAAGCTACAACATTAAGGAGTTTTATGGGTCATGAATCCACACAGGTAGGCACAATAAACATATATTACAATCTTATTTAACCTATATATCCACATATGTCCACACACAAATTCATTGATTTCCAGGGGGAAAAAAATCTAACCACAGCTATGACAATATTTTATTCTTTATAACTGGATCTACAACAATTATGTTTCTATGCATGAATTCTATATTCTATAGGCACAAATGAGAACCACTTAAACCAATTTACTAAGCAGAGTCTCTTCTAATTGGCAACGCTCATACAATATATTATCGTGCCAGTAATCTGAATGCAATATGTGACTATTTCAAAATTATTAATGTCATAGTAAATATTATAAACACCTGGAAGTTAACATGAAAAATTAGGATGTATTTTTTTTCCATTGACAAGATATTACATCAAATTAAATGGGTTTAGGAAAAATCCTCTTGATTATGAAGTCAAGGTCAAATTGTAAATGAGTGCATGGCTGCATTTACACCTTAATATTTTTCATCAACAGTATGGAATTGGCATTTTGGATGATTCAGTAAATATGTAATTCATGGACTTATATGTAAATGTAAAAGAAAGAAAGAAAGTCATTTATCCTGATATCCAGAAAGAGAAAAGAAACATGAATTAGAATTAAATTTCTGCAGGTAGTTAATATAAGCAATGTTTGGAAGAGAAAATTGGGAGCAAATGAAAGATTACAGGGGAGAAGGAGTCACAGAGGGACAAACCTTCCCTCTGAGCCAACCTATGTCTTCTATCATATTTACATCCAAAGAGAATTTTCAAATGAGTGCTGGTGATTTCATTTGTCTGAGAAACATACATGGCTTTCAGGGGCTCTAAATACATTTTAGAGTCGTTTGACAATGCAAATTGAGGAAATGTTTACATGAATTGGTTTGTTTTGTACAAATACACTGAACTGATATTTTTGATGCCATAGCAAATACATTTCCACAATTATACTTTTTAAAAATGCAAAATCCAAACAAACAAATACATAGAAAACTCTTCCTAATAATTTTTTTGCCAGGGTGAAGTAACAGAGCATAAGAATTTGGTCCTGGTACTGGCCTAAACAGAAACATGGGAGACTAAATAAATCTGGGTGAATTGCAGTTTCCTCATCTATAGAATGGTAATGATAATGTGTATATTTTGAGTGAGATTGTTGTGAAAATTAAATTAGGTCATGTTTATAAGAGTAATGTTTCTGCAAATGGAAAGGAATTTTTCAAATATCATTTTGTTGCTATTTTAAGTTATTCAATCTGTAAATTAAACAACAGCCATCATCTCCTTTGACAAAAATAGTAGCTAGTACAGAATTTTAAAAGTAGATACGATATTCAAAAGCTTTAGTGCAATTGGTTATAAAGCAGTATTTCCTTTTAAGTTAAGATGTCAAGACCATAGATGAGCACAGATGGTCACAAGTCTTCCAAGTCAGTTCTATCTGTGACATAAAAGTGTTTTGCACAAAAAATCACTGTATTGTAGCATCCAAAAGAAGAAAAACTGAAAGTTACATTGCTTAAAAGGTTTCTGTGGACTATTTGGTTCATGACAAAGCAACAGTTTGAAAAGCAAAATTCAGTATAGATTACAATCAGAAACATGCGACCCATCCCTGTGAAACAGTGGTCAATCTTACATAGGCAAATGCCGCTTTAGAGACAGCTACTCGCCCCCTTCTTGAGAAAGGGAGGAAAATATTGGGTCAGAGGACAAAAGATATTTTTCTTTTATTGTTATTCCATAATTGCGAAAACAAAAAAGAACAACCCATTTTAAGGGTGGGTGAGTTTTATAATAGCAAATTCAAATGTAGTAGCCAATGGTATTAGTAATTTTAGCAATAGTTACCTTTTTAAAAGTCTCAAATGAGCTAAATAAACAAATTCAGATAATCCTATAAAGCAAGTGCCTCCTGCAGTTCTCTCAGTCTTTGGAAACTGTGGTAATGAAATAGCATAATTCACTAACTCTCTAGAGTGTCATAGTTTAATGACATTTCACAGCCATGGCACATCACATTACATTATGTTCACAGTGTCACCACATAAGACACAGGACCATAAAGTGATAGCATCGCATAATGAGACATATGAACCCAATGTAATGTGACATACAAGAAAATCAATGCAGCATATCACTAAAAGTACCCCAGTTTGGAAGGGGAGATACCTATGGGCATTTCAAATGAATTTACAGTTCATTCATTTCCGACATAATTCCACTGTATTTAATTTCTGTGCATGTGTAGGTTTCCACAGAGAAATCTAATGTTGGATTTGCAAGCTGTGCAATTGCACAACCATATTTTTTTCCAGGGGAAGACACATAGTAAAATGTAAATACATAGCATAATAAAGTATTTGAAGAAATTTAAAGACAAGCTATTTCTTTTTAAAGGATTGCTTTCTCTGAAAATATTGTGTAAAAGGTTACCGATTTCTTAAATTAACTGGCACAATGCTGACCTATGCATGTGGAAAAAAATAGAAGATTCTTTAAAATGAAAATAAATAACTATTATAAAAGGACTAAATGCAAGATTTATCAGGAAAAGCTACCTAGTACATGGAGTGCTGAGTAAAATTAGATACTAAAGCAATAAAAGTCTTTTATTGTAGAAAAAAAAAAAAAACACTATCAGTTAACACTACCCTAAAGCCAGGCAACAAATTATTACAGGAACTCTCAAGGAACAAACTTCAATACCAAATCACTGATAACACTACCTTTGAATTTTACACAAGAAAAATAGTAATAGAGCTCTGTCAAGTGTGCTGATAAGCAAAATTCTACATCAGCTTTACCAGGTACAAGGAGAGACACCGTTCATGTCAACTAGCAATAGTTTAGGCATCTGACGATGTGTCTGTGCAGGGGCAATTGTAAAGAGTCATCACTGACTTGCAAGGATGCAAAACATGACTAGAGAAACTCAGTTAGAATATAATGTTCTTGAAGTCATTTTCAGACTTTAGTGTCTTTAGATTTTTCTAATAATTATGGAATATTTTTAAAGGATGAGTAAAGGAAGATTAGGAAATCAGATTTAAAATAGCATTTAATTATAATGGAAGAAATTTTTTAAAATCTGCAATAAACATTTATGTAAGTTTAAAACTCCATATTGTGAACTTAAGGTGAAAATGCATTTCACCATGCACTTCCACTGACTCCATGCTGTTTGAACTCCATGTTTCAACAAAGCATTCAACTTCAACACAACTTCTGACACAGGAACATGTGTGGATTCCACCAATTAGTACTTTTTCTCCCTACCTCCATGTTGACCATGGTATATTAGGTTTGACCTTTTGGGGTTGAAATAGGCATTCCTCCCAAATTATCAGTTTATGTAAAACCTAAAATAGACCTGAAAGCTTAGAAATTCCATTTATGTTTTCAAAGAAAACCCCTTGCTAGTTCTCCATCATTATCTTTTGTGTCAAACTCATTTGAGAAAATAATTAAATATACTGAGGAAGAAAATTTTTCACATTATTAAGTCTTTTTTTTTTTTTTCTGATTTTGCAATATTTGTAGTTAGGTTAAAATGTCAATAGTGACTGCTGTACATATGAGTTTGGTCTTTGAGTCTACTTGCAGCTTATCTAATCCAAGATCACTTCATTATACAGACAATATCTTGGAGTCTACAGAAGTAACTGGGCCAAAGGAAGTCATGCAGTATGTCTGTAATAAAGATGTGATTCTATAAATAATGCTTGTCTCCCTGTACTACACTATATCTTTTTCATCAGAAACACAAAATAGTGATGATGATGATTTACAGCTTTATTTCGGTTTCTGAACTAGATTTCCTCTGAAAAATTGCATGTAAATGGGAAAAAGCATGCCATTCAAGTGTGCATGCATTATTATGCTTTAAGAGATATTCTTCTAGTCAAAAAAATATAAGTTTTACCAATTTTGCTAGATATCCATCTGCCTGCCAACATGTTGGGACTAAATATCATACTTTAAGGATGTGCAAACTGGCCTCTTTATCTAGACCAAGCATCTGATCCTCAATTTATGGAGGGTATAGAACAAAATATTATAAGACTAAAAATAAGATCATTCTGAATAACGCAAGGGACAATGTTTGAAGCCACTAAAAGGAAATCTTAGATGTCTTTTTAGGCCATTTGGTTCTAAGTTGCTTGGTCAATTTCATTGCCAAACAAGAGGAAGAAGAAAGAGATATTAAAGAAAAAAGAAAATGTGTTTGAAAGTGCTTTGACTGGACTTAAATTTAGCATCCCTTTCTTGTTCTCCTGTTTTCATCTGTTGCAAAAATCCTGCTAAAAATGTGATAAATGTGTGTTGCAATATGTCATTTGAGAGCTTTGGCATATCCCTCAATTATGGAAAGCACCTTTAAAATTAAATTAACATTTATTTACAAATAATAATTCAAACCAGTATAAAATAATCTATTTAAATTAAATTTGTCAAATATAGGTTTATACATGTAACAAACTATTTCATTATATGCAACACCCATCTTGGAGAGATAGAAATCAAGGACTATGGATCGCAAATAACACATTAAGAGAAAATCTGTTTGGGCTCATGTTTTCAGGAGAATAATACCAGGGATCTCTGATTTCCCCAAGATCTACAGCACATGACAGTCCCAGTGTGTCTGACAAGGTGTTCATACAACACATGTCAGTGTAAATAAATAATCGCCACCTCTCTGGCTAAGCCACAGTCTGTTTTCTACTTTAATCAAGGTCACACTCAGTACAAATATTGCATCGGTGTTCCTCACCCAGTCTCCTCCCTCCTTTTTCTGTGCCAAGAGAACAAGGACACTGCCATAACTTATTTAGATCTGCCCTTCAGCATTCAGAGACTTTAATCGAAGGGACATACTGAAAGTGAGACTCAGACAGCAGAAGAATTCTGTTGCCACTTCTTCCAAACTAGATTTATAATCTGGTTGGGTTTTACTTCTCCACTTCCATATTATTGGCCTCTAAGTCCAGGGCAATTTGAGATAAACTTCTTCCCCAGCACTATCCAAGTACCTTCCTCATTTTTTCCTCTTTATCATCCAGCTCATTAGAGGTGCCTGGAAAATAATTCTGCCATTTATATCCCTCTTGCTTGCACCACGACTGGGAATCCAAAGAGGTTTCCCTCTCTCTTCTCCAAAATAACAGGGCTTTCCCCAGGACATCCTTCTAAAAATTTTTTTCTGATCAAAGTTTATGGTACCAATTCTAAGTTACTCCTCAACAATACAGGATATAGACTTTTCATTTGAAACATTTCAGAACAGTTTGGTAATTACTGGTAGTAATTATGAAGAATTTTTTGGTGTTTTTTTGTTTGTTATATTGTGTGTGTGTGTGCATGTGTGTGTGTTTAGACATGTTTCAATCCACTCATCAGCACTGGGTTTTCTACAGCATGTTTTTAACAATTTTAGGAAAAAAATGTATCTGATTTTCTTATTACAGTTAGTATTAATTTACTCTATCTTTTTCAAAACTACAATTCTAATAATGTATGACTTCTTATTTTACCTTACTTGGTTTTCTTTAGTATTTATCTTTTCTGAAAAGTTTGCTCATCAGTTGTGTCTACAAAGAAATAATGATTTCAGAAGGTTCAATATCATTTCACATCACCTACAAATTTCAAAGTTTGATATATACAAAGGAATGTTCCTTATTTGCTAGAAAATATTCTCATCAGAATTTCAGAATTTAACAAATGTTTAAACCAAGTGTACAATATGAAATGAAAACTTAAATTACCTCAATAGTTCAAAATGGATGCGGGAAATAAAAGGTTTTGTATGAAATGACCAAGCAGTTAGAACAAGCTTTTTTTTTTTTTTTTTGGTTAAAAATATTTTAATAGCTTCTCTTTTATCTCTATATATAGACAAAGATATTTCATGAGAACAAAACATCACTCAAAAATATTTTTCCATGACAATTGAAGTTATCTGCTTTCTACAAGGTTCTCAATTCCATTTACCTACAAAAGTAACTTTTTCAAACAAGTTCTATATGGAAATAAACACTTATCTATCAGACCACTTAATTTATTTGACCCCATTTTACCAAACAGAAAATTATCTTTTTTTATAGGTGTCTTAGTTTGCCAAAGGGTTGCTGATGGGAAGTCCCAGAAATGTGTTGGCTTTTATAATGGGAAATTCATTAGGGTAAAAGCTTACTTTTCCAAGGCCATGAAATGTCCAAATCGAGGCACCATTAGAGATGCTTTCTCACCAATGTCAGCTACTGGTAATCCTGGCGTTCCGCCATGTGATGAAGCAAGATGATGGACAATCTATGCTGAGATGCCTCCCTTTCCCTCAAGGCTCGCCATCTCCAGGAGTCCAGCTGTCTATGATCAGGCATATGGTAAAGCTTCTCTCCTCAGCCTTGAACTCCTCCATGGGCCCAGCCCATGGTGTCCTCTTTCCATGCCTCTGTCTTCTGTTGATTCCAAACTCTGGACATCTCTCATCCTCTTGGGGCTTCTCTCCTTTAGCTTAGCTGTGGGCAGACCTGGAGTCCTCTCTCTATGTTCTCCTTTCTTTTCTGTGGCAGGATCAAAATTGTGGCTTTTTTCTGTGTGTTTCTTCCTCTATGTCTTCGTTTATATAAGGTCCAGCAAAATGGCAGAGACCCAACTTGAGTCATGCCTCATTGATGTAGCCCAAGAAAAAGTGATCTTAAATCAGGTGATTTAATCAAGGTCCTTTAATAGAATCTGATGCAATTAAAGGGTCTCACACCCACAGGAATGGGTTAGTTCAAAAACAAAATCTTTTTTTGGCGGGGGCGGGGGGTGATTCACCAAATTCAAACTGTCACTATAGGTAAATCTTATTTTCTCATTTATAAAGAAATACATTGAAAACTAAAGCTCTATAATTTGCTGATAATGTGTAGATCATTGATTTTCAGAATACAAGTGTTATGTCATGATTATCAATATTTCTTATTTACACCTTTACTCACTTGTGCTCCTAAGACTTGTATATAACCTTCAGATTTTTCCCTGACTTTAAAGTAGGACAAGGGAGAAATACCCTCTGGAATGGCTCTGTATTACTTGTTAAAAGGGATGGACTTCACTATATATTTTCTAAATGGGAAATATAGGAAAAAGAAAATCAAGATTGGAGGACAAAAAAATATCCTGAGTTGACATCTTTGCAGCAGATGTGGAGTACTTTCTATGACTATAAAGAAAACATTTTTATAGATGTTGATCTCAAAAGCAAAAGCAAATGCTGCTTTTTGCACCATACTGGTCTGTGTAATAAACCTCTCTCTCTAATGTTTGAAACTGTGTTTTTATATGATGACAGTGACATTTTATATATTTAGCCCACAGTTTTAACAGCTCCTAAATATTCATATTGCTAATTTTAAGTCACAGCATGATTTGTTAATTCTTATAACTCTGCCAAACTTTGATAAATTGGGCTAAATTTGAACCAGATTTTCTAAGCCTTGCAAAGACATATTAATTCAATATTATTACTGTCAAGCATAAAATATGTTCAGAAGCTTCCAGCATCACATCACACCATTTCACAGCTGAACTGGCATTTCATTGCCTTAAACTGACTAACTTATCTACCATTGAAAGAACCAATAATGTTGTCTATTGTTCTTGCATTTAATGAGGTCCATTTTGACCAGGTAAAGGAAATAGAAAAAAAAAATATTTTGAAAAAGTATTAGCTTAGGTAGTTAATAAATATGAATTCACATGTGTCACAAAATTAAAAATAGTCAAGAAAGAAAAAGAAGCTAATTGTTGTCCCTTCTACCCAATACCAAATATAGAAAATGTCCCTAATATGAAATATTAAATTCATATGAAATATGAATATGAAAATGTCTGTTATTTTCTTGGGGGCATATCAAAGGAAGTAAAAAAGTTTCATTGGATTTCTGTCATTTATAATGCATTATAAATATATGTCAATATCTATTTATATTGTCCAACAAAATACAATTTCTTGCATACAAACTTGCATTATTTTGACATTCTACCATTTTCACTTGATATAGGTGCTGGCCTTAGGAAAGGAGCAGCTCCTCTATTTTATATGTCCCCCAGGGCAAGTTCTTAGTACTGGCATGTATGAAATTACAATATGGTCTTAAGAATCAACAGCTTAAAAGACAAATGACTCAGATATTCCTCCAATAAAGTCCTTCTTTATGTTATTTTGTTATGCCTATCTGCATAAACATCAATTGGTTCAGACAAAAAAAGGCCCCAGGGAAAGCTGACCCTCTTTAGCCAAAGGGACAGAAAATGTTTAGACAATAACCACCTGACTCCATTAAATCACTATGAAAAAAAGAAAAGAAAACCAAAAAAACTGTGATCCAAATATTAAGCCTGTCATTAAAGGCTGAATTAGGAGCCTAGACTTATAAAATTGCCCAGCTATAATGAGGTGCTTTTTCCCCATCATCAGTGTGGTGTCATAAAAGGCCAAACTGAGAGCTGGGACATTCATACACACCATGAAATAAAAAGTTTGCTTCCCTGTGTTTTCAGTGGAGAGTCTGTGGGGAGTTGTGATGTGGTATCCATCTTACTTCTAGAAAGTGTGGAATCAATCAGGGGCTCCTGAGATATCTAAACTAACATACCACTCTGCAGTAACAAGGTGGCATTCCCCTTTCCTCACTGGCACAGTCATAGGAGGACTAGTAAACCAGAAGATCAAAATAAGATACAGTCTAAAGACATAATACCCCAAATAATCAGGATATAACTAAAAATCACTTGGTATGCCCCCCCAAAGGAAAAAAATCTCAAGATGTTGGAATTATCTGACCATTATTTTATAGCAGCCATCACAAAAATACTTCAATAAGCAATTACAAAATGCTTGAAAGAAACAAAAAATAGAAAATCTTATCGAACAAATAAAATATGTCATTAAAAAAACCGAAAGAATAAAACAGAGATTTTAGAACTAAAGGTACTATATATTTTTAAAAATTGATAAAAGAACAATGGAATGGAGACAGCAGAGGAAATAATTAGCAAATTTCTGAACTGAAGGCAGAATCCAATCTGAACAAAAGAAAGAAAATGGACTAAAAAATTAGCAAAATTGTTCCTTGACATTTTAGATAAAATAAGGAATTTTTAAAAATTAATAAAGCCCTAGGAGTCTGTGGGAGATGTAAGATTCATGTCATTAGAATCTCAGGGGAAGTACAGAAAGAATGTGGGATTGAAAATATATTCAAAACAATAATGGTTGAAAACTCAAATTTGGCAAAAGATATAAATGTAGAGATTTAAGAAGTTGAGCAAATGCCTTCAGGACCAAAAAAAAAAGTAAAGAAAAGAAATCCATGTTAAGATATCATAATCAAACTCCTGAAAAACTAAACTCAAAGAAAAAATGTTTTGAAAGCAGTGAGAAAAAGAGGATGTTATACCTAGAATAAAAAAAAAAAAATCAAGTGACAGCAGATTTCTCACCAGAAATGCTGGTGATTAAAAGAAAGTGGCACATTTCTCAAGTGCTGAAGCAAAAGAACTGTCAACACAGAATCTACATTCTGCAAAAAATATTCTTTAGGAATAAAGGGAAATTTAAGATATTCTCAGATGTAGGAACACTAAAATAATTTATCATCAGCAAGCGTATCCTGAAAGAATAGCTAAAGAGAGTTAATGATTTGGAAATGAAATGATAAAAGAAATTATCAGGAAATAATAAAGAACAATGGAAAGTGAAAATATGGCTAAACACAATAGGCTTTCCTTTCCCTTGTAAGTTTCTAAATTATGTTTGATATCTGAAGCAAAAATCATAACACTGTCTGATGTGGTTCTAAAAGTATATAGAAGAATTAGGTAAGACAATTATTTCAAAAATAAGAGAAAATAAGTGGACTTAAAGAGAGTTAAGAGAAACAGAGATACACAGAACAGAGGGACCAAACAGAAAACAAAACAAAACAAACAAATGAAATATATATAATGGCAGACTTAAACTGCACCATGTTACATTAAATGGAAATGGTCTATACATAGAAATTACAAGACAAAGATTGTCAGAATGGATAAAAAAATATGACCCATCTTTATGCTATCTTCAAGTAACTCACTTCAAATAGGCAGGTAGAAATACAAAAATGGAGAAAGATGTGCCATGAAAACATTAATCAAATGAAAGCAGGAGTGTATAAAACAATCAACTCAAAATGGATCAAAGACCTAAATACAAGAGCCAAACTCATAAAACACCTAGACAAAATCACAGGGAAAAATCTTCAGGACCTTTTGTTAGGCAATGGTTTCTTAAACTTTTTTACTTAAAGCACAAATAACAAAAGAAAAAATGGATAAATGAGACCTCACCAAAATTTCTAAAACTTTGAGCATTAAAGGACTTTATTGTGAACATAAAATAACAATCTATATAATGGGAGAAAATATTTGGAAACCACATATCTGATAAGGGCTTGATATCTAGAATATATAAAGGACACTTTAAAATCAGCAACAAAAAGACAAACAACCCAAGTAAAATATTAGCAAAAGACTTGAACAGATACTTCTACAAATAAGATATACAAATGGATAAAAAGCACATGAAAGATGACTTCACATCATTAACCATTGGGAAAATGCAAATCAACGACACAATGAAGTACTATTCCACATCCACTAGAATGGCTACTATTAAAAACAAACATAGGTTTAAATAGAAGGGACAGATGAGCCATGTGCAGGGAAGACATAGTTGAGTCCAATTCTCACTCTCAGGAGCACAAACTCCAAAGTAGTGCCCACTGATAAGGCACCAAACTCCAGAGCTATCCGGCCTGACATAGGACCTGGATGTCTCCAGAAGCCTCAGGAGCCCCACTATTTGGGGTGATAACCACTTTGGAATTCTATGAGATCCTACTGAGGTGTGCATAAGCATTATTCTGGGATGACCTCCTGACTAGAGTGAACTTACTTGTATTCTACTATAGACATATTGTGATTCAAGCAATGGAAGAAATTACAACATTGATGTGGAGCCAATGGCCACTGGAGGCTCTGGGGGCTGGGAGAGGGAAAAGCAGTTGTAATACAGGGGCTTTTTGGGGACTAGGGAATTGTCCTGAGTGACATTGCAACAACAGGTATAGGCCATTTTATGCCATCATATAACATGCAGAACTGTGTGGGAGAGAGTGTGGTCTACAGTGTGAACTATGGTCCATGCTTAATGGCAAAGCCCCAGGATGTGTTTATCAATTGCAATTAATGTGCCACACTAATGAAGGATGTTTATGTAGGAAGTTGTGGGAGGTGTGGGAGGTGGGGCATATGAGAATCTCTCTATTTTTTGTGTAACATTTATGTAATCTGAGTATCTCTAAAAAAATTAAAAAAATATTTTTAGGAAGTGCATGAAAAGAATTGGAAAGTAATAAATAAATAAATAAATAAATAAATAAAAATAAAAACAAAAAACAGGCATGTTTTTCTGAAATTTGTTTGCAGTAAACAAACACTTATTTTCACAATACAGACAAACAAAAACAGAAAATTACAAGTGTTGGAGAGGATGTGGAAAAATAAGGAGGGGATGTGGAAAAATAGGAACACTCATTTATTGCCAGTGGGAATATAAAATGGTGCAGCCACTGTTTGGCAGTTCCTCAGTAAGATAAATATAGTATTACCATATGACCTGGCAACCCCATTTCTTAGCTATATTCCCCCAAAGAATTGAAGGCAAGGATCTAAGCAGATATTTTTTTTGCACACTAATGTCCATAGTGGCATTATTCACAGTTGCCAAAAGATGGAAGCAACTCAAGTGTTTCCATCTTGAGTGGACATGTTCAGTAAAATAAGCCAGTCACAAAAAGGCAAATATTATATGATCTCACTGACATGAAATAATTAGAATAAGCAAACTCATAGAGTCAGAATCTAGAATGTAGGTTACCAGGGAAGGGGTCGAATAGGTAATAGAGAGTTAAGGCTTAAAATGGACAGAGTTTCTATTTGGGACAATGGAACAATTTTGATAATGTATGTTGATGATGGTAATAAAAGATGGTGAATGTAATTAACAGCACTGAATAATATACTTAAATGTGGCTAAAATGGTAAATTTTAGGTTGTATATATGTTACTAGAATAAACATTTTTTAAAAATCTGGGGAACTGCACAACACAGTGAGCCCTAAGTTAGAGCATGGTCTATATAGTTAATAGTAAAATTATTAAAATGTGCTTTCATCTTTGTAACAAATAAACCACACAAATTTAAAAAAAAAAAAAAAAAAGAATACTTACAAGCAAAAAAATTTTACGAGCGCAGAGATACAGTAACTCATTAATCATATCATATCATACCCCAGGTTAAAAATCTCCAATGACTTCTCTTTTCACTTTGAGTAAAATCCATTCCTCTTAACATAGGCTAGAGGGATCTACATTATCTGACTCCTAACTCTTCTTGTTCTATGCTTTCCCTCTTTTCTCTAGTTTCTATTTCCTTAAAGAAACCAAATTTATTTGCATTGCAGCATGTTTGTTTGTATATTTTCCTTGTTTTTTTCATATGGCCGCCTCCAACTTACCATTGAGTCTCAGCTCAAAAGTCATCTTCTCATAAAATTTTGATTACCTTACCAGAAAGGGCCACCCTTCAGTCTTTCACTTCTATCACCCTCAACCCCAGTATCATGCTTTATTTTATCAAATCAAATACTTCAAATTATTTCTTGCACTTTATTTCATCTTTTTTTCTGATTTCTGCTACGAGAATGAGGGATTGAGAAACCAGGTTCTTAATTTCTGTTGTTCATTATTTTATCCCCAGAAGTTGTTACAAAATAAATATTGCTATTTTAATTCACTTATATTTTTATTTCTCCCCTTTAGCTAGGAATAGTATATTACTAAAACATTTTATATATTACATGCTTGGATATTGTATTATATTTGAATTTTTCTCTGAATAAATTGCTTGTCTCTCTAAACAAATGAAAAAACAAATTCTGAATTTATGATGCTTTAAAACCTTGTCTCTTGATTGGATTATTGTGTGTCATGGACCCCAGAAACAAAACAATTCTTCCTTCCAGTCTATTATGTTTCCAAACATCTGAATGACAGCTGAAATTTTAATTCTGATATCTAGATTATTCCAAATGTATAGAATCTTGGCATTGCAGTAAGTGGAAGCTCAGGGTAGAAGACTGAGAATTATATCAAGAACTAACTATCTGTACTCAGATCCTTTCAACCACTTACTAACCATATGAACTTGAACAGGACACTATCTTTAAACCTTAATTTCCTCCTCTATTAAAAAGGAAGATAATATCTGTTGTATGTCTCACAATGAGGACCAAAGAGGATAAGAGTAGCGCTTTGAAAACTCAGATGCAAAATAATGAAAGTGTTTATCATTATGGACTGCTTTTCAGATTGCATCACATTTTAAATATAAGATTATATAGTGATGTGCATCATATATTGCATAGAAAATTTTGAGCACAATTTTCTGGACATGGGAGGAACAAAGAGGTCTGTTTCTATCTTTCAGGTGGAGAGGTTGATAGACCTTTACACATTCAATAAAGAGCATGGTAGTGAAGCAGAATATATTCAGTAGACACTCAATTTCTATGGAATCAGCACACACTGTGGGAACCTTACTGTTGAAAGCTCTGGATGTAAGTCTGCCACTTATTAGTTATGTGTCACTGGACAGATTGTTAAACTCTCCAAAGTTCATTTTCCTCACTGAAGAAATGGAGATAGAAAAATATCTCCTTATGGAATGGTTGTGAAGATCAAATAAAGACAATTCATGTTAAACACATTCCACCAAGTAGCCAACACCTAGCAATATGAAAAGCGATAGCTGATTGTTATCATTTTTACTATTTTCACGTGAAAGAAGAATAAATAAATTCTTACTGAGGGAATAAGAGGAGACATGGAGTGACCTTCACATGACATAGACTTTGAACAGTGCAACCTTTCTATAGGCAAGTATATCATAGGTTATAAATACATTCTAAGCTGAAAGAGAAGGATGCCCAAAGCCATAGAACTAGAAGGTTTCAGGATAAAATCAATAGTCTGATAGGATTAGAATATGGTAAATGCCAAGAAGAGTTCACCTAAATTTGAATTCAAGTTATTTTATTGACAATAAAGGGTTTTTCGGGGTTCTAGAGAACAGATCTGGCATGATCAACATGTATTTTATAAGTGTAATTCTGTAGCAGAGAAAATTATATATTTGAAAGCAGAGAAGCTGAAATTAGGAAAATAAATTATAATGTTGAAATCGTTCAAAGTAGGTGGTAAAGATCAGAAATACAGAGTGGAATGGTAAAAATATGATGGTTATGAGAAGCAGGTAAAAGAGATCATAGAACAATACAAGTAAACTAATCCATTGCAAAGAATTATAGGCAAAAGTAATGGGAAAACAAAGCAGGGAGAGGTTTTCTGAAATTGACATTTTTACCACTACAAAACCTTGACCTGAAAAATCCTGCGAACTGTGCCAGAGGACCAGCTCATCTATCTTACATACTCCTTTATTTCACCTTTGTGCCAAACAATCTGCTTCTCTCAAGGACAAATGTGATGCCTTATTGACTCTCACTTGGAAAGCAAATATCCTGAGTGCATAGTTATTGACACTTAAGAATTATGTCTTTTCTAACGACTCAGTTGGTGTGATATTCAATAATGGAATTCTAATTTGTGACTTTGATACACCAACACTTTGCTCTGCAGCTGAATTTTGTCTGCTGATGTCATTGTCTGCAGGGATTCCATACACATATGCTGCAGGCAATTTCCTGTTATGTACTCTACATAACTGGCTGGTCCCTTCAGCACTGGTTTTCCAATAAATATCATTCACAGTGACCTTGAGAACACCTTTTCTCTTACAAATGTTCTTTATCCAGCTCTGGTCTATAATTAATCAAAATAAGTACCATGATGTTTATGTTAATCTTTAAAGCAGCAAAAATAATGTGAACAAAATATTAACATCAACTTGTTTTCTCTACACTGGTAATTATACTAAATGATACTTTATTAGCCCCCATATATCTCTATTAGTTCACATATATGTGTTTTCATGAATATGTATGTTTATATGCAATTATATTATTTAATATTTATTGAGTGCAGCAACAGCCAGGTACTGTTTTATGTGCTTTACATGTATGTCTTATTTAAGCCCTAAAAGCTAGATAATATTAGTCCCATTTTACAAATAAGGAAAATAAATTTATAAAGTTAATCACACTGCTCAAAGTCAGCAATGAAAGGTGGTGAATTTAGCCAGTCTGAATGAAGATTCCTCATTCCTGATCACAATATATGACAACATCTATTTTAACACATGCATATGTGTATAAATACATGTGTGCATTCAAACAAACATGCATATGTTCATACCTGAGTACAAAAATGCTGTTGACATATATACAATGAAACTTAATGAAGGTGTTAGGAAGTCTGGGCCAAAGCTCTGCTTTGAAACAAAACAAAATGAACAGCTATATGTTTAGCTTATTTCCTTTCCTTTTGGTCCATCTATTCATAAATCCAAATTAAACTTTAGCAAATTCTACAATTCTACTTTCTTCAATAATTACTATCAACACTGATCAGATTAAATTTCCAGAAACCTCCTAATAATTTCTAAAATATAGCAAGATTCTAAATTTCAGCTTTCTATAGCAATAGCCTTACAAACTGCATACAATTAGGGCATTTTTAATTAACCTAGGGAAGTACGGAAGTGTCATTTGCAGGACACCTCTGTTACTTTGAAAAAGTCCAAGTTACTCTGAATACCAGCCTAAGTAGTGACTACACATTAATGAAAGTGATTTAATAAGAAATTTGTAAAAAAACAATCATATCATTATAGAGCAGAGGTCAAATTTTGACAGGGTACAGTCTGGATTTTGCCCTCAAATATATTATGTTCAGTTCACATAATTTTGGCCTATCCAGGATTAAATGTCTTTTGAAAAAGTTGCCAACATGTAAAAATCAGGAGATATAGAAATAAACACAAAACTTTCATATTTCTCTAAAAGTATCTCTAGTTGGCAGAATTCTAAGATGTCACCCACCCCACACTGCAATATTCCCAACCACTGGAGTGCATGCACCTTCTCCCAATTATTTGGTCAAGCAGTACTTTTGGTGCTGCCATGAATGGATTTTATAGATAATTAAGGTCTCAAAAGAGTTGACTATAGGGAGACCATCCAGGTGGTCCTGACCTAATGAGAAGCCCTTTAAAAGCAGAGTTTTCTCCAGCTGATTATAAAAGAAGGTGTCAGAGATTGTGTAGTTATCCCTTCTGCATCATGACTTTCCCCAAAGTTGTTTTGATATATCACAGGTTGGCATAAGAAATTAAATGGGAAATTTTGGGGAGTTTTGCAGGAGCTGCAGATGACACGTGAAGGCCAGCAGATGACACAAAAAAACTTTATGGAATTTGAAAGGTAATTTTTTCTAAATGTCTTTTGTTATACATCAGTATGCTCCATATTATCCTCCTTAAATTTGTTTCATTTTTTAAATTTTCATACGTATTTTATCTTTATTTCTTTTTCATACAGTATTTTTACTTCCTTGTCCAACATGTATCCTATGACCAAATACTTAACCCAAATTTTACGATAAGTTACTATAAACACCCCATAAATGAAAAAGAAAATATTCAGATTTATTCTCTGGTATGAAGGGAGGGCCAAAAATTTTACAGGGATTTTCCAGATTGCAGGTGCACTATGCCCCTAAACCCTATGATGTGGAAGGGATAACTACTCCAGTTAGTCTGGAAGGAAGCCAACATCTATGTTGTGAACTGCCTTGGACAACAAGCAGCTAGTAAGGAATTGGGGCAGCATATAGAAGCTGAGTAGCTCCCTGATGACAGCTAGAAGAAAAATGGGAACAGCAGTCCTAAACTCACAAGGAAATTAATCCTGCCAAAACCTGTTGAGCTTAGAAGAGGACCCTAAATCCAGGTAGAACTGCATCTGTGGCTTACACTTTGATTTCAACCTGCTAAGGCTCTGAGCAGATATTTCTGCCCTTCAACATCTGGACTTCTGACCTACAAAAACACTGAGTTAATACATTTTTGTCTTTAAGACACCGAACTTTTGGTAATTTTTGAAACAAGAGGAAACTAATACAGTATCCAATCACACATCCAGTCATCCTGATGTGAAAATTTAAAATTAACATCAACATTTCTATATCCAATTAATTGTCAAGTTTTATTGATTTACTTACTTCTTAACTAACGCAGCTGCCTTTGTTCTTGGTCTCCATATCTCCAGATATTTTTCCCCCACACAAATATAGGACATGCATTACTTTTATTCTGAACTTTCAGAAGCACTGTTCGAAATACTTAGTTAATTCCTATTGATTTGTTGAAAAGGTAAACTGCTTTGCCTGACATTACTATCCTTGATGATCTGAGCCCTGCCAAGATTTGCAGGTTCAGTGTTACTTTATTGCTCACAGCTTCCTACAATCCAGCATAATCAAAATTAGGCAACTATCACATTTTTTAACAATTTTTTAACAAATCAATTTTGCTGATACATATTAATAAAACATAACTCCACTCAAAGTGTACAATCAGTGATATTCGGTATAATAACATAGCTGTGCATTCATCACTTAAATCATTTTTAGAGTATTTTCATTATTCTAATAGTAATAATAATAATAATAAAAACAAACAAACAAAACTCATCACCTCTCAAACTCTTTATGCTTCCCCTGCTGTACATAGATGCTATTCTGTTTCTTTTTTTCTTGTTTATTTGTATTCATATATTGTAAAAACAATCTTATATATGCAATATCGCCCATATTCATATTTTACATGAGGTTTCATTATCTTATACAATCCCATGTTACATTTTTTAGCTGTTCTTCTTGTAGTACACATGTCCTAAGATTTTCCTTTTCAATCACTGTCATACCCATATAATAACTCTGCTACCTAGTCACAAATACTATAATTGCTATCACCGTGTCCATTCATTTCCAAAGATTTCCAAAAAACCTAACCAATTCTGCACATATTAACTATCAGGATTCCATTCTCTATTCTCATTCTATTTTCTGGTGACCTGTATTCTAATTGTTAATTCCATGAGTTAACATATTTAGTTCATAATAGTGCAAATATACAGTATTTATTTGTTCTCTAGTGTCTGGCTTGCTTCACTCAACATAATGTCCTCGAGGATCATCCATATTGTCATATGCTTCACGACTTCATTTCTTCTTACCACTGCATAATATTCCATCATGTGTATACTCCACAATTTCTTTATCCATTCATCAGCTGATGGACACCTGGGTTGTTTCCATCTTTTGACAATCATGAATAATGCTGCTAGTAACATCACTGTGCAGATGTCTGTTCGTGTCACTGCTCTCAGTTCTTCTGGGTATATAACTAGTAAAGATATTGCCAGGTCACATAGCAAGTCTATATTCAACTTCCTTAGGAACTGCCAACAGTCCTCCACAGTGGCTGTACCAGTCTACATTGCAAACAACAGGGAATAAAGCATTCCTATCTCACCACATCCTCTCCAACATTTACAGTTTTCTGTCTTTTTAATAGTGGCCAGTCTAAGAGTGAAATAATATACCATTGTATTTTTGATTTGCATTTCCCTAATGGCTAGTGATGTTGAACTTTTTTTTTTTCATGTATTTCTTCACTGTTTGTATTTCTTCATTGGACTATTATCTTTTCAAGTCTTTTGGCCATATTTTTAATAGGGTAGTTTGTCTTTTCACTGTTAAATCATATGATCGCGTTATGTATCCCACATATTAAACCCTTATTGGATATATGATTGCCAAATATTTTTCTCCCAGTGAGTCAGCTGCCTTTTCACTCTTTTGACATAGTCCTTTGAGGTGTAAAAGTGTCTAATTTTGAGGAGGTCCCATTTATCAATTTTTTTTGTTTGTTACTTGTACTTGGATGTAAGGTTTACAAAACTACCACCTACCACAAGATCTTCAAGATATTTTCCTACATTTTCTTCTAGGAGTTTTATGGCTGTCACTTTTATATAGGTCCTTCATCCATTTTGTGTTCATTTCTGCATAAGGTGTGAGATAGGGGGCCTCTTTCTTTTGGATATAGCTATCAGTTCTCCTAGCATCACCTCTGAATAGACTCTTCTGGCCCAGCTGGGTGGCCTTATCAAAAATCACTCCTCTTTAAATGTGAGGGTCTGTTTCTGAGTTCTTGATTCAGTTCCATTGGTCAATCTGCTTGTCTTTATGCCAGTACCATGCTGATTTTACTGCTGTAGCTAAAGAATATGCTTTGAAGTCAGGAAGTGAGAGTCATCCAGCTTTGTTCTTTTTAAAGACATTTTTTGCTCTTTGGTGCCCCTAACCTTTCCAAATAAATTTGATCATTGGCTTTTCCATTTCTGCAAAAAAAAGCTGCTGGAATTTTTATTGAGATTGCATTGAATCTGTAAATCAGTTTGGGTAGAATTGACATCTTAACAATATTTAATCTCCCAATCCATGAACACAGAATGTCCTTCCATTAATTTTAGTCTCCTTCCATTTCCTTTATCAATATTTTAATAGTTTTCTGAATACTGGTCCTTTATGTCCTCAGTAAGTTTCTTCTTAAATATTTGATTTTGTAAATGGATTTTTTTTTCTGCTTTCCACCTCAGATTGCACATCAGTAGTGTACAGAAATGCTATTGATTTTTGCATATTAATCTTGTATCCTGCCATTTTAATGAATTCATCTATTAATTATAGTAGCTTTATTGTGGATTTTTCAGGATTTTCTAGCTGTAGGATCATATCATCAATGAATAGTGAAGGTTTTACTTCTTCCTCTCTTATTTGGGTGCCTTTTATTTTTTTTATCTATCCTAATTGGCTTAGCTAGACCTTCTAGCACAATATTGAATAAAAATGGTGACGGTGGGCATCCTTGTCTTATTCCTGATCTCAGTAGGAAAGTCTTTCAGCATTGAGTACAGTGCTAGCTGTAGGTTTTGCATATGTGTACTTTACCATAATGAGAAAGCTTCCTTCTATTCCTATTTTTTGGAGTGGTTTTTTTTTTTTTTTCTTCAAGAAAGGGTGCTGTATTAGGTCAAATGCCTTTTCTGCATCAATCAAGAGGATCATGTGATAATTTCTTTTCCAATTTATCAATGTGGTTTATATCACTAGCTGATTTTTTTGTGTTGAATCACCCTTGCATACTTGGCATAAAACCCACTTGATCGGGGTGTATAATTATTTTAACGTGCTTTTGGATTCTGTTTGCAAGTAGTTTGTTAAGGATTTATGCATCTATATTCATTAGAGATATTGGTCTGTAATTTTCTTTTTTTGTAGTATCTTTTTCTGGTTTTGATATTATGGCTATGCTGACTTCATAGAATATGTTGGTAGCTTCTTTCATTTTCAGTTTTTTTGGAATAGCTTGAGCAAGATTGGTATTAGATCGTTTTTGAATGACTGGTAGAATTCACCTGGGAAACTACCAGTTTTACAAAACTACCACCAACCACAAGATCTGGTCCTGGGCTTTTCATCTTTGGGAGATTTTGATGACTGTTTCAATTTCTTCACTGGTGATTGGTTTGTTGAGGTCTTAGATGTCTTCTAAGGTCAGTGTAGGTGGTTCGTGTTTCTAGGAATTTGTCTAGTTGATTGGCATACAGTTGTTCATAGTGTCCTCATGATTGCTTTTATTTCTTTGGGATCAGTGGTAATGTTCCCACTCTGATTTCTGATTTTATTTATTTGCATCTTCTTTTTTGGGGGGAGCGGGTCAGTCTAGCTAAGGGTTTATCGATTTTGTTGATCATCTCAAAGAACCAACTTTTGGGTTTATTGATCCTAGTGTTTATTTGCTGCAGCACTCCTTTTAATATCTCTTGTAATTCTGGTCATTTGTAACATATTCTATCAGTTTTTGTTTGTCTATGAAGACTTTGAACTCACCCTCATTTCTGAAGGACAGTTTTGCCAGAAACAGAATTCTTGGCTGTCAGTTTTTCTCTTTCAGTACCTTAAATACATCATACCACTTTCTTCTTGCCTCCATGGTTTCTGATGAGAGGTCAGCACTTAATCTTACCAAAATTCCCTTGTATTTGATGCTTTGCTCTTGCTCTTTTCAGAATCCTATCTTTATCGCAGATATTTGTCATTCTGAATAGTAGGTGTTTCAGAGTAGGTCTGTTTGGATTTATTCTGTTTAGGATGTGTTGTCCTTTTTGAATATTGATATTTATATCTTTCATAAGGGTTGGGAACTTTACGGTCATTATTTCCTCAAATACTCTGCCCCTTTTCCATTCTCTTCCTCTTCTGGGACACTGATAATGCATGTTTTGGCCTTTCTCGTTGTCATTCAATTCCTTGAGATCCTGTTACATTTTTTCCAATGTCTGCTCTTTCTGTTCTTTCTCTTTTCCAGTCCAGAAGTCTTGTCTTTGAAATCATTCATTCTGGTTTCAAGCTATTTAAATCTGCTTTTATGCACCTCTAATGTATTTTTTTTAATCTCATCCATCAGGTCTTTCCTTCCCATAATCTCCGGTACTTTTTTTTGCAGGCTTTAAAATTGTTCTTTATGCTCACCCAATGTCTTCTTAATATCCTCTATCTCTTTAGTTATATTTTCTTTCAATTCTTTGAATTGATTTAGGAGAGTTGTGTGATTATCATTGATTAATTTCCTTAAATCCTGTAGCTCTTCAGGATTTTTGGTTTGTTTCTTTGGCTGGCCCATCTCTTTCTGTTTCTTACTATGGCTTGTAATTTTTTGCTGATGTCTAGGCTTCCGAATTTGTTTGTAAATTTACTCTGTTAGCCAATTTCTCTCTCTTGCCTATTTTTTAAATAGCTATTCTTTGATATGTGGTTCAACTTATTCTAAGACTTTAAAATTACCCAGCCCAAGTTATCAAAATTGGCTTTGGACTCACTAATGGGGCACAGATTTTCTCCCAGAGTTAGAGTACAGAGAGTTCCAAAAGCAGTTTTTGTCCATGCAATTTCCAGACTGTCCAGAAAATAGCACTCATTGGTTCACTTTTCCATGGTGGTGTTTCAGTCTTGGTTTTCCTATGTTTTGGACTGGCCAGAGCCAAGATTCAAAGCGGGCTCTGCTGACCAAATTCTCTGAAGAGAAATCGCCTGATTTCCCCTCTCTTTTCCTTTGTAACAGTTGACAGGGAGGAAGATGTCTGTATTCCTCTGAGTCAGCTGCTGTGAGTCAGGGGTTTTAACCCAGATCTATATGTTGGGGGTAAGTGAGGGGAGCCTTTTCTGGCTGCCATGAGGATTTGGTAATTCATGTTTGTTGTTTTGGATTCTTCATCTCCCTGTCCCTCACCCTCTTGGGAGTTGTCTACCACTGTCTTGGTTCTGCTGAACCCCAAAGCAGGTCCATCACACAGCTTTTGGCTCTCTCTCTGTTGTTTTTCAGAGAGAGTTGAGCCCTGCCTGCCTAGTCCAATGCCATCTTCCCACAATTCCCCCTCACTTTTTAAGTATGTCTTTTATTAGACAATAGACACTTAAGGAATAGAATTCCTATCTAGAAATATCCATATTACATTCTAGGGTGTGTAGATATCTGTTCATGAGTCTTGAGTTTCTCTATAAGACTTTTAAATATTTAAGCTCCCCAGTGTAACAGAGTCAGACTCATTTATAAGTTATCTACACATGGTACTTCTGCCCCATTTATTTGAACCTATAGTTAGTACTAGAGTTGATAGGTGTATGTCCAAGAGACTTAAATCTTTGGGCTGCCCATGTGCCAATTGGGCCCTGAATCTCTACAGAGTTGCAACACCTACTCTCCAGTTCTTGTACTCACCCAAGACAACTAACAAGGAGATGATGATGGACAATGCCCATCCCAAGGAACACAGAGTATCTGTAACTGCACATAAGATAGGCATCCATCTGCCCCATGGGATCTAAGGCCTCTCTCAGCTAGAAACAGAGTTGGCATCACCATCCCCAAATCCTCAAGATTAGGAACAATGGACTAAAGTAGACTTATTATTATTCTACTATAGACTTATTATTATTCTAGCAATAGAAGAACTCTTATCATTGATGTAAAGGCAGTGGCGACCAGAGTTTCTGAGGGATGAGATAGGGAAGAATAGGTGAAATATGGGGGCATTTTTGGGACATTGGAGTTGTCCTTCATGACATTGCAGTGACAGATACAGGCCATCATATATTTAGTATTAACTTACAAAATTGTGTGGGATAATGTGTAAACTATAATGTAAACTATAGTCCATGATTAGTAGCAATGCTTCAATATGGGTTCATCAGTTGTAACAAATGTACAACACTAATGAAGGATGTTGTTAATGTGGGAAACTGTGGGAGGGGTAGGGAGTGGGGCATATGGGAATCCCTTATTTTATATATATATATGTAACACTTAAGTAATCTAAAGCATCTTTAAAAAATAATTAATTTAAAAACATTTCACATTTCACATTTTCAGTAACTATGCCAAAAAATAACAAGCATATCACTGACCATTTCAAATACAGATTATAACAAATTACAGCTGCTCAATGTCAAGTCCCTTATTTATGTTTGTTTGTATTTATGGTCTCATCAGCAAAATATTGTTACTATATTGATTTTCCTAACCAAAGAGGGTTAGGAGCAAAGAACTTGGCATGCAAATGATGATTCATACCAAAAGTGAAGAGCAAACAATGTCATAGTGAAAATATAAATGAAAATTTCTGTGTAATTTAAACTGAAAACAAACACAAATGGTGAGAGAATTGGGTAATGGCTGACACATAATAGAATAAGCTCCTTTCTTTGGGACTGGCAATTTCCCTGGTTTCCCCTTTTTTATTGCTATGAAAATGATGTTCCTATGCCCCAACTTTGATCATATAGGTGAAGACCAGGACCTAGGTGTTAATGAAGCTAGATTATTGAAGACATATGAATTACTGAATGCCCATATGGAGTAAAGTCTTCCAGCCAATCATTCACCCAGGGAAGGTACATGCAAATGAATTAACATTCTTACATTTTTAACCACTGTATCTTGAGTCTCCTATGAAAGTTTAGTTTTTAGTCTAACTGAAACCAGGAGGACCAGGGCATTACATGTTAGAATAAAGGCAAGGATAAAAGCAGACAGGTATATATGGCTAGCAGTAAATCACTGTATTCAGATATGGGATTGCGCTAAAGAAATGGGAAATCAGTTTAATGGGGCAACCCAGTTGTTGAAGAACTTATAAAATATACAGTTCACAGAGAAGAAGTGAAAAAGCCAAGGTACATCTTCAAGAAAGAATTGACAGAATGGCATAACTACAAAGAGATTCAAAAATAACCTCCAAAGTACAAAAATTCAGAAAATAGTCATTTTTTGCAGGCATGAACAGTTTCTTTTTCTCTTTCTTATCTATAGTGAACTACTTCAATGTTATTTTCATAGGCATTATATTCTGCTAAACTTTCCAATTTATTCACAACACAATCTTTTTAAATGAGTTGGTGGCATGAATTACAGTGTTTTTGTTTCTGAATAATATTGGTTTTCTTTGGAAATTAAATTCAAATTATATTTGTTTGCTTTGTGTTATCTTATTCTAGGAAGCACAGGAGTGTATCTAATAGTGTGGAAAGGGAGAAAATGCCCTCTTGGAGATGATAACTGTGCTGTGTTAAATAATAAACAGAGGATTACAAGGTGTATAGAGGAAAAAGACTTTCCCTTTTCAAATATTGTGAAAAAAACATTTAAATAGACAAGGTTGTAAGAGGAAACATGGCAAAATTAAGGGATTGCAGGATGTTCTGAATATCTAATATGTGAACTGACTATACTAGAGAGATAAAACTGGAAAATATCCCTTTTCTTGCATTCTTGGGGTTAAAGCTCAAGATTAGATTAGATTACCCAATCAATATCTGCATGAAAGTTGGCTCCTATATATTCTTCTTTCTCCAATCTATCCTACCCATTTGCGATCATGTTATCATCTATATCATATGTTGGAGTGATCCTTCCCAGTTCACATCCTTCTGAGAGCTCCCCATTGCCTGAAGAATATACTTCAAACTCCTTGCATAGCTGTCAAACCTCCCTAAAATCTGACTCCAAATTATGTTTTATCAACTTCTAAATCATGCCAAAAAGTCACACTGTATTTCTTGAACACAATCTGCTATTTCCTTTCTTTATCCTTTTGCCTGTGCATTCACGCTTCATCTCTACCTTCAGAAAATGTACTTATTTCAAAAGGCCCAGAATAAATAGCACTTCTTCCTGGAGGCTGTTATATCATATTTAATTTTGTTATTTCATATATCTTTCAGATATTAAATTTAGTTGTATATAACATTTTTCTATGAAGAATTAAGTTATAGTATTCAAATCTGAAATTGTAAAATACTTCTTTTTGTCCTTTCATATGCTTCCTTTCACCTTCTCAAATGAAGCATACCACTTTTTATTAGCAGAATACAACCATACACATATACTTATACAAGTAAGTTCTTATAATTGTTTCACCTCCTTAAGCAGTAAGGCAGAAATAAAAATAAAAAATAACTTACACATATTTACCAAATGGCATTTCAGTAAAATTTTATTGAAGTATACAATACATATACTAACATACATGAACAGTATGTGTACAGTAAAAGTTGTGAACTTACAAATCAAACATGCATATTATTATACAGAGCTCCCATACACCAATATCTTGCACAGTTGTGAATCATTTGTTACAAACTATGAACTAACTATAACCCATATCTTACATTTGGTGCATTTTCCCCCAACCCTAAATATTAATACCCTGTATTAGTATATTACATATTTTTTATAGTTCATATATGAGAAAATATTCTCATATTTGTTCTGTTAACTACATTCCTTCTTCCAATACTGGATTCCTTGTGTTATACAGTCCCATGGTTTGTACAATCCATTCAAAGTTTACACACAGTGGCTCTCATTCTCATCAGAGTTATGCTTACATAACTTCATTCAGTTTTACATTTTTATTACTCCAAAATAAAAATCCCATACCTCTTTATAACTCACTATTCTTGTCCCTTAGAATTGATTTTTCAATTTAATTTCTCAGTAGACATGGCAATTTTCTGACAACTTCAAATTCCAATTTGTGATAATGATAAAATATGAACATCATAATATTGTTTTTACTGGTATACACATAATACAGAGAGTGTTATTTATCACTTTATGAATAGAAAATGAAACTAATATTAATAAAGTATCAATAAAGAGTATTGTTTGTATTTTTTCTGGAAGAAAGTTATAGAAAAACCACCAAAAACTCATTTAAGCAAAATTAAAGAAATCAAAGTTATAAGGAATTTATTGGCTCAAAAAATTGAAAAGTAAAAAGAGAGGTCTAACTTCAGATATAGTTTGATACCGGCCTCAAATGGCATCATTTTCCATCACTCACTATCTATTGTTAATTTGGCTTTAATCTCAGGCTCTGTGTGTTCTCAGATTCCAGGACGCATATCCTCTATTGGCATAATTCAGCAAATATATATTGAGTGCCTAATGTATACCAGGAACTGTTCAAAATTATTGGCAAGCAGCAATGAACCAAACAGATGGAATCTCTGTCCTTCCGCAGCTTATATTCTATATGGTGATAGGAAGAATGTGTTTCTGTGTGTGTGTGTGTATGTTTGAGTATTTAATGATAAGAAGAGAAATAATCCAGGGTAAGGAGCCACAAGTGATGAATGTTAAGGGAATGAATTTTTGGTAGAGTTTCCAGTAAAAGTTGTAAGGGAAAAAAAATCTCTGATAAGAAGAATCTTATGAAGAATCTTCTAAGCTGAAGGAAAACATTCTGAAGCTGGCATGTGCCTGAGGAAGACTGAGGAAGACTAAAGAAGCTTGTGAAGCTAGAGCAGAGTAAGCAAGAAGGAGAGTGGTAGGAAATGACTTCTGGAAGATAAGGAAGGTTGCCAAATAATCTAGGTCTGTACAGCTCATAGTAAGAATGTTTGCTTATACTCTGAGACAGAAAATTACCAGATGGCTTTGGGTGTAAAAATGGCATAACTGACAAACATTTATAAAAATACACTCTTTTGAGGTTCTGGATCAAATTACCATAACTCTAAGGTCAGAAGTAGATAGTGTCCAAGTACTTGAGAGCTCAAAGTAAGCCAGGAAGTGAGGCTTACTGATGCTGAGTCACCTGAATTGTATCAAGTGGACTTTCCTAAAGTAATTACTGTGGTCAGAAAATGTGATTAAACATAACTCAATGATTGGCCTAGCCCAGGTCTTGTGTTCTCCCCATTGTATCTGGTAGTACAGACAGCATCAGCTGAAATACATATAAGATATAAAAGGTTTATCTGGCAAAGTCTTAACAGAATTTAGGGTTCAATATCCCACTGCCAACATCATCAACTCATATGTCTCTGATCTCAATTTGCAGGATTCCACTCCTTTCCAATCAATGTCCTCAGTTTAACAGCGGACACCCTGCAAGCTTGAAATTTTAGTTTCTGTTTTAACTCTGCTACTGATACAATGAGACTCTGGGTCTAGTTTTCAGAGATCTCAAGTCTGCCACTGCACAAAACAAGATTTGATTTCAGGGCACACGTAGAAACTTTCTCATCTTTCTTGTGGCACTAAAGTTGCAAATTTGAAGTTTGCAGCTCATCTCTTTCTTTTAGAACAGTATATAGTATATTTAGGAAAAACCAGTCAACATCATTGTACCTTTTAACTCCACAATACTCTCTAAAGGTATAAAAAATACTCAGGATTTTCTGAATATAGGATTATATGATCTGCAAATAGGGAAAGTTATACTTCTTCCTTTTCAATTGGGATGGCTTTTATTTCTTTTTCTTGCCGAATTACTCTGGGAAGAACTTCCAGTCCAATGTTAAATAACTTTGGTGACAGTGGAAAGGAATTCTTGCCTTCTTCCTCACCTTAGAGGGAAAGCTTTCAGTCTTTCACAAATAAGTAGGATATTAGCTGTGGGTTTTTCACATATCTCCTTTAACATGTTGTATTAATCAGGGTTCTCTAGGAAAACAGGCTGATAGGAGATATCTGTAAATATTAAGAGATTTTATAAAATTGTTTCATGTGATTGTGGGGATAGGCAAGTACAAATTGCATAGAGAAGGTTGCAAGGCAGGAACTCCAATGAGGGTATTCAGTGAATTTTTTAGGGAAAGAAGCATGGCTGATGTAGAGATGAAAATTTTCTATTCTGAATGCTGAAATCATCACTTCTCCTTTTAAGGTCTTAATTGACTGCATGAAAAATCTGTCATTGCTGAATGCAATACCCTTAGTTAATTGTAGATGTAATCAGCTATAGATGCACTTAAATTTATGGATGATTTAAGTCAACAAAATGTCCTCACCACAACAATTATACCAACAGCTGGACACCATTACCTGGCCAAGTTGGCACATGAACCTATCCATCACACTTATGTTGAACCAACCTTGTATACCAGGGATAAATCGCACTTGGTCATGGTTTATAGTTCTTTAATATGCTGAGGGATGCAGTTTAATAGAATTTTGTTGAGAGTTTTATTAATAAGAGATATTTGTAGTTTTCTTTTGTTGTGGTATCTTTTTTATTTTTTTTTTTATTTTTTATTTATTATGGGTAAAATTCAAAATTCTCACAATACATACAAACATTTGCAAAATGATATATAAATATATATGCATATATGTGTATTTGCTTACAAAAATGTTATATATATATATATATATATATATATATATATACACACACACATATATTTTAAGAGGTGCTTAGATTACCCAAATATTACACGGAACCCACTGGGATTCCCATGTTGCCCACCTCCCACACCTCCCACCACATCCCACACAAACATCTCCCACAAGTGTGGCCCACCACCCTCAATGAACTTACACATCCTGGAGTCTTGCCACCAACCATAGACCACAGTTCACACTGTAGACCACACTCTCTCCCACTCAGTTCTGAGTGGTGTGTGCTGATTTAAAATGGCCTACATCCGTTTATCTGGCTTTGGTACAAGAGTGATGTTGGCTTCATAGACTGAGTTAAGCAGTGTTCCTTTCTCTTCAATTTTTTGGAAGATTGTGTACAGAATTGGACTTAATTCTTCTCAGAATGTTTGGTGGAATTTCTCTTTGAAATCATCTGGTCCTGAGATTTTCTTTGTTGAAAGGTGATTACTGATTCAAACTTTTTACTGTTAATTGGTTTGTTAATATCTTCTATTTCTTCTTGAGTCAATGTTGATGGTTTATGTGTTTCAAAGAGTTTGTCCATTTCATATACGTTATCTGATTTATTGGCATACAATAGTTCATAGTATCCTCTTATAGTACTTTTTATTTTAGTGGGTTCAGTAGTAGTAATGACCCTCTTTTAATTTTTGATTTTAGTAATCCGTAGCCTCTTTTATTTTCTTTGACAGTGTAACTAATTTCAAAGAACTAAATTCGGTTTTTTCGATTCTCTTTATTGTCTTTTTTTGTTTTCTATTTCATTTATCTCTCTTCTAATCTTTGTTATTTTCTTCCTTCTGCTTGCTTTGGGTTTAGTTTGTTCTTCTTTTTCTAGTTCTTCAAGTTTTCAGGTTAGGTCTCTGATTTGAAAACTTCTTGTTTTTTAATGTAAGCGTTTAGAGTTTTAAATTACCCTCTCAGTACTGCCTTCACTACATTCGATAAGTTTTGGTATGTTTTAGTTTCATTTTCATTCTCCTCATGATATTTCCTAATTTTGCTTCTGATTTCCTCTTTAACCCATTGGTTGTTTAAGAGCATTTTGTTTAATTTTCTCATTATTTGTGATTTTTCCCTTTCTCCTTCTGGTAAGAATTTCTAATTTCATTATGATGTGATCAGAGAATATATAATGTATGATTCCAATATATTTTAATTTATTGAGATTTTTTTGGTGACCCAACATATGGTCTATCCTTGAGAATGATCCATGTATACTCGAGGAGAATGTGTATTCCATTTTCATTGGGTTCAGTGTTCTATATATGTCTGTTAGGTCTAGTTGGTTTATTGTGTCTTTCAAGTCCTTTACTTCCTTACTGATCTTCTGACTAGATGGTCTATCAGTTTTTGAGAGTGGGATGTTAACACATTTCATTATTAATTTAGAACAATCTATTACTCCCTACAAATCTATCAGTATTTGCTGCATATATTTTGGGGCTCTTCTGTTTTGTGTCTACATATTTATAAGTGTTATATCTTCCTGTTGATTTGTCCACTTTATCAGTATATAATGACCATCCTTGTCCCTTATAACTATTTTTGACTTAATGTCTATTTTATCTGATATTAGTATAACCACCCCAGCTCTCTTTTGCTTACTCATTGGATGGTATATTTTTTCCCATCCTTTCACCATCAACCTACTTATATCTTTGAGTTTAATGGGAGGATCTTGCAGATTGCATATAGTTTGGTCATTCTTTTTTATTCATTCTGTCAATCTCTGTCATTTGACTAAAGAGTTTAATCCACACATATAAAATCAATTGATTTTTTGCCAAAGGTGCTAAGGCAAAGGGAATTAAAGGAAAGTCATTTCAACAAATGTGCAGAAACAATTGGATATATGTATGGAAAATTTAACATTGACTTTGTTCACATCATAAACAAAAATAAATGTAAAATGGAGATTTGACATAAATGGAAAAAGCTAAATCTATAATGTTTCTAGAAGAAACTTTGTGATCTTGAGTAAGTAATTTCTTAGCTAGGACACAAAAAGCTTGAAACATAAAACACAGAAACATACATGCACAAAAATACTTACTCAAAAAGATTTATAGCAGCTTTATCATAACAGTCAAACACTAGAATTAATACAAGTGTCCATAAAG
Source organism: Tolypeutes matacus (assembly GCA_026826555.1). NCBI lineage: Eukaryota > Metazoa > Chordata > Mammalia > Cingulata > Chlamyphoridae > Tolypeutes > Tolypeutes matacus. Next base: position 1,289,646 of record JAKSZT010054334.1, read on the forward strand.
AAGAGAATAGATAACAATCAGAAATTGGAATCTTGGTTATCAATGGGTTATAGGGATAGATTTAAAAAGAGTACAAGGGAACTTCCAGGAAAATGTTCTATTAATACATCCTGATTGTATGATTGCTAAATGGGTGTATAGATTTTTCAAAACTCGCATAATTTAAATTTTGTCTCCATTGTCTTTTTTAAAAAGACAGCTTATTGTTTGAAAATGCATGTTTGAAGTGGAGTGAAGGTGGATGTCATTATAGTTGAAGGATTCAAGTATCAGTTAAGCTAGGGTATTAGATTGCTTACCCAGGTGATTAATATAGCAACAGGAAGATAGAATGTAGGATGGGAGAAAAACTAAACTAGTTATGTAAGTAAAATGTACTCATCTCTTTTTTAACTGTGAGCATGGTGAGGCCTGATAAAATCTACCACCTCTGTGTCTGACCTAAAGTAGTAATAATAGCCTAGGTAATAATACCAAACCTTCAAAAGTGTTACTATAGACCAGATGTGCTTCTAAGGACTTTAAATATAGCAAAGGAAATAGTCAGTTATATTTGATGAATGAGGAAGTATCAAATACATTACAGAAGCTAGTCATGAAATTTGCAGGAGTATTAATCTTGGTTGAGACTCGCATTACTTAACGTATTGCAGCATCAAGATATAATGAGTTGGGGCAGTATACTGTTCTTTCATACATTCAAAATTGAGAATACAACTGCATTTGCAAGAATAACTGAAAAAACTATGAGGCAACTAATGGTCATTGCTTTAGTTATTAACATGTATAATGTTATTTTTTAATAACTGAAGCTCTTACAGTATCTGGTATTCTGAAGAAACCTACTTTGGAGACTATCTTTTGTAGTTTAGACTTTTCCTTTCACGGAGTTCCAGCTATGTCATAGAATTGTGGAGAGGCTATCTTTTCATGTTCCTCTCATGAAATTGCTTAGAATATAGAGTTTGGTATACATTTTACTATGGTAAATTTCAAGAGTTAGCCTTGCCAATTTCAAGAGAAATCCTGAGACTTACAGCCAGGAAATAACCTATGACATAGAATCTGGTTTGCTGGAGATAAATCCTTAGTACATTGTAAGGAAACCTGTAGAAACAATTGCCCTATTCACATTATCTTTGAAATTTTTTAAATGTCAAAAGTAAATTAAATGTCAAAAGTTTTAATTATCTGAATTTATAATACCTATCTCCATATAATTCTGCCATAGCTAATCAATATACTACTTATACCACATTAGTGCAACTGAACATATATCACACTAGTGCAACTGAACAAATCTGGAATTCTGTACAATTTTCACAAGAATGATTAAAATAAGCAATAAATTTACTCCAGTGCATCCTAGAGAGAGAAGAAGAATTTTGTGGTCATTGCTTTTGCCTTACTGTGGACTATATATAAATCTTTAGTGTTTAAGACTATAACTTTATTTATATATCTTTATTATTCCTGTATTTCAATTTTTGCCCTGAAAATGTGCTGAAAATCTTGCCTATAAAGATTAAGTAAAAGTTATAATATTTATCCCTTTATTTATTATAGATGTTTAGGTAAAGTCAAGATGCTCCTTTACAAAATGTTGAACATTTTTAACAATATGAAGGATGTTAGTTTAGAAAAAAATGTAACCCATCTTTGTTTTTCCATCTATTTAAAAATATTAAACATCAGATTCATAGCTCTTATAGAAAGAAAACCAATTTTCCACAACAAGCCTGAAGAAATTCTAATGGAGAATTGAGAATGGGTTAAGATTAGTGTAGATTTTACAGCTTCATTCTGCAGATCTATTAGCAAAGAGTCAAAAAGTCAAGCACTTGAGTAAACAGTCCAAGAAAAAATTACTTACTGAATGTTATCAGAGTCTATGGTCAAATACATCTGCCACAGAGCAAGCTGGTAGATAGAATGATCTAGCACTGCGTACAAATCATTGGCATTCTATGTGTGGGTGCCCATTGAGAGGCTGGCAGCAAGGAGGAGGATGCCAATCACCAAGTGTCACTTCTTCATGTACATCACATTGGAATTCAGATGGTGTCTGAGAACTCTAAAAGTGAATTTATTGTTTGCAAGAAAGTCAATATTTTACAATAACTCTAGGCAGTGATTTAAAAGGCCATTTTGTGCACATCATTTACTTCTTCATACACATGTATATTGCTATTCATTGCCATGGACATCTAGGAGCATGAGGTCATTTCATTTGTTAATACTTGGTCTTTACAAAGCAAACATAGGACCTATATCTCATCAGGAAAATTGAATAATTAGAAACAAAGTTCTCTGACTTTCAGGTGAGATTATTTACTTCAGTTGTCTCATTTTTTCTCTACTTTGCTCCTTTTCTTAAAGAATATTTCATTTTTAATGAAATCAGTCACAAAGTCACATTGCCAAGTCTGTCTTTCCTTCTGATTACATGCCCACATGATGCTATGACAACATACACAGATAACAGAATAGAAAATTCACTTTTAAAGCAATATCATTTCATTGAAGGAAGAGTATATTCATATATTTGAATAATGCTAGCCCTTTTCTGGAACTTGAGTTTTCTTGCATATTTATAAAAAGCAGTGTTAACTGATATTCATGGTATTTATAACAAGCTTTCTAATTGAACTTTTCTTAAATAACAAAGGTTAGTGATGTTTTATATAAAAATTTTCCTTTGTAGTATATATACCCAAAAGAAGTATTTGAAAAGATCTCTTCTCTATCATCTCCCAAAACAGATATTCAGTATCTGTTGTTCTGAAAGAAAACCAAGAGAAAATGAATATACTAAATGGAACGATTTGCATTGTAAAATCTTTTTGCTGTTTGTTTGTTTCTTTCCTTTGTGGAATAGGAAAAGGGTCAAAATGACTATTCACTGACATTTAGCTCATATTATGCTTGTGGAAAAGAGTAGTTTCTCCTTCCATTTTTAAATTATCTATAAGATCTACTTTGTTGAAACATATACTATCAACTCTGGGCCTAAAGCCCTAAAGAAAATGCTATCAGAGGCAAAATTACAGGGACTGTATAGATGGTTTTCCAATTTCTTGTCACTACCGAACACCCAAAATAGCCACATTGCCAGCCTATATCTGTACTGCACTGCATGAAACCTGGCTATTGAAGTTTGAGACAAAATCTATAACTCGGACATAAGCATACATTTTCTCCTTTGCATCAAAGTAATATATAGTATATTTAAGGAAAGAGAGTAATGAAGTTAATGTCATGTCACAACAGAAATTTAGTTGATTATATAACTGCAATATCAAACCTTCCCCCAGATTTTATTAAATGATGAGCCTCATCACCCAGAATCTCTGCTGAGTTCATGAACTGATATCATAATAAAGGAGAAACAAGATTCAAATGGATCAGAAGAACTGCAAACTGCATATCAAGATAGTTTTTTTCTTTGTATTTTTTTCTATGATTTTTGCCAAGATAGTTTTTAAAATGGAGTAAGTAGTGTGCCAATTTTCTACCTAGCAAGGAAATATGCTATGTATTGTATTTACCCACAAAATCCAAGCATTGGTATGTGAGAAATTCAAGAATGAAATGTGTGTTGTGTGGAATGAATTTACAACTTTAAGGCAAAAGAAGCTCAGGACTCAATACCTTCTTGCTGTTTCTTATTGCCCTCTGACACTGTTTCTTTAAACACCCACCTACTCCAATTCTTTCAGTTTTATGTCCCAAATGATTCAGCTTCCCTAGGTATCTCACTTCCCATACCCTTCTCTAGTTTATAACTGGTCTTCTCTTTTCCTATTTGTACTTGTTTACAGATGTACTTCTGGGAATAGACCGGGGCAACTGGGACTTCAGATCCTCTTCTGGGAAACCTCTCATCAGGCATGTTTGTTCTGAATGGTAGAACATCACGTTGTGCAACCCTTTCTCTTTTCTGTTACAAGACAGCTGTAATATACAATTTTGCCAAGTCTGCTTCACAATAGAAATAAATTTCCTTGTTCAAATACTTGTCTAGTCAATTGTGAAATCTTTAAATTTACTACTCAAAAAATTATCCCAGATATTATTTTTGTGTTTGTGCAATCAACTATGAAAAGAATAAAAGGAAAGCCTTAAAAGCAATTTCCTGAAACCTAACTTGGGGAAAATATAAATTGTTTATAATTATCTTATCTCTAGTAATCTTTTTTTTTTATTTCAGGAAAGAGTGTTACCGATATATATTGCCAAACATAAAGTTCCAGTAATTTATTTAACTCTTTAAAATAGTGTCAATATAATTATATTTAAGCAATGTACTTATTTACATCATTATATTTGCCACTCCTGACATTATGGCCTATTTAAAAATCCAAACATTGTTTAAATATGAGAGGGTTATCTCTGAAGGTAAAAAAGAGAATATTTATAAAGCCCTATATATTGGCACCATCAGATAAAAATCTTCTAGCATTTACCAGTTCTGCTCTTTGAGTCTGTTCCATTGCTATATGACTACAATTAAGTGGACCACAAGAGAGGACAGCACTGGGTTCAACATTTTGGTAAAAATCAATTCAGCCTGAAACCACTTCAGTATAAATGACAAAAGTTGCATGGAAAATTAATTTTCAGGATCCCTTTACATCAGGTTGCTGAAAATATGTGGGTTTCCTTTAAATAAAATTTCCAGAGCTGCTGGCGATGTGAGAGTCAGTAATGATATTTGTAAAACAAAATGAAAAATTGTTGTGAGACTTGGAAACGGAAGAAGTGGAATGGGTGATGCTCGAAGAATAAATGCTACCAAGAGCTTTTAAGACAATCAAAGGATGTAAAGTGCTGGGACAGATTAGATAAATCCATACACATTTTCATCCATCATCCCTTTGAAAAATGGAACAAATGTAAACAAGAAGAAAAGACGGCAATCACAGAAACAAACTTTCAAACCACCATGCTGTAATGACCTCAAATACTATGTTTGTGTGCCTATCAATCAGCATGTTGCTTAAATCAAAAATGCTAAATGGCAAACATCTATAAGTCCAGGAATAGGAAATATGAATCTTTTTGAAAACTCTCAAGAAAAGAATTCTAATTTACAAGCTACAGTTTGTAGAGTAGAATGCAAATGAGAAAAGGATAAATTACCCCAAGGAATGAATCACTAATACATGTAACAACATTGATAGACTAAAAAACAATAGGCAGACTGAAAGATAAAAAAAGTACATGATATATGGTTCTATTATATTATTATATGAAGTACTAGAATATGCTAAACTAATCAATAGTGACAGAAATCATCAAGCGTGAACAGTTGGGATAGGCAGACATTTGGAATTAACTGGGAAGAGACAAGGAAATTTTCAAGGGTGAAAAAAGAATGTTTTATCACTTGATAGGGTGGTGTGTTATATTGGTGTATGCATTTCTCAAACTCATCAAATCCTACAAATAAGATCTGTATATTTAACTCTCAATTAAAATATGCATTCAAAGCTTACCACACAGGTAGAAAAAATATGAAACCCCAGGGCCAAAAAAACATTTTCAAATATAAAAACATTTCATTCAAAAAATTTTAATGGACACCTATTAAGTGACAGAAATCATTTTAGGCATTTAGATCAGTAAACCCTGCTTATATTTTAGTCAAGAAAGAAAACATAAACAAAATAAAAAATAAATAATATTTTTAGTATAGAAGAAGTTGATAAATGCTATGGCAAAGTGAAAATGTACGAGGTAAAGTAAATGGGGTGTGCATCCAGGAGAGGAAGAGGGGATTGGGAAGTAATGTTAAATACAGTGGTCAGGATAGGACTTAATGAGAAAACAACACACTAACATTGAAGTAGGAGAGGTTGTCATCCATGTGAAGATCTAGGTGAAGGCCATTAGTAAGAGAAAGAATAGCCAGTATAAAGACATCAAGTGGGAATATGTGTAATACCTATGAGAAGCAGCAAGGTGGTCAGCAGAAGTGGAGTGGAGGGAGCTAGATGGGGACAACTAGGAGAGGAAGTCAGAGAGGTCATTGGGGTCCAAGCCCACAAGTGCTTTGTAGGCCATTGTAGGAATTTTGGCTTTTAGTCTAAAGGAAATGAGGGGTCATCGATGGGTTTTAAAGGAATCACTCTGGCAATTTGGTTTCAAATCAATTACTGGGGGCCAGTGTAGAAGCAGAGAACTGTTAATAGCAGGAGGTGGTGAGAAGTGGTCATGTTCTGGATATATTTTGGAGGCAGAATTTAGGGGATAGGCAATGTAAGAGAAAGAAAGGATACAGTTCTTTTTTTTAAGTTTCCTGGTCTGTTGATGGTTAATGGTGAAGCAGATTAAAAATAAAGGGAAAGACAAAGGAAAACAAATGTAGATTCAGAGGTGCTAGGAGTTAAAATTATCTTGAAAGTCACCTCTAGTTTCCTTTCTCAATAAAAGAAACTCATATGAAGTATCCAAAACTTCGGAAGCTCTGCACCCTTAAGAGAGCCCATTCCATGGTAATATTACTTAATTTGTAACAAAGTACTTAAGAAGATGAACAAAATTCTGTCTTGGTATAATTTCCATTTATACAGTTAGTTCTGTTTTAAGAATTTATACTAAGGGGGCAAGATGGCGTTGGTGTAGGAGGGCGCACACTGCAAGCTCCCAGAGCAAGGCGGATTGGGGACGGGGTCCTGCCCGGGGGTCTGTGCTGTGCACGCGTGGAATGAGAAGCTTGGGACATCTATCTGCGCGGATCAGCGGCGTGGACCGAACGGTGGAGATTCGTGAGTTTTGAGGCTGCCGGTGGAGGTTGGCACAGGCGGCTGAGCCCCGCGGTTACGGAAATAAATAATAAAACGGCCATTTGGAGCCGCGGGTGGGGGCGAAAAAGTTTTATTTTCTGGGGAGCTGGCTGCCTGGCGCCCCTTGGACCTTGTGTGAGCAGAGCAAAAAGCTAGTCAGCACCCGGTGAACCGGAGAGGGGATTTTGGTCGGGGAACGGAGCTGATCTCCCTAGCCACCCAGGGATAAGACCCGGGCCGCTGCGGAGCCAGGAGGAAGGGACACTTCCCAAAAAAGGGAGGGTTCGGTTGGAAGACAGGGAAGGGTATTTTATATTTTTAGACATCGATCTGGCTGCCTGCACCGCCCCATAGCTTTGGGGAGCAGATAAGCCAAACTGAAGCAGCACCAGGCTGAGAGCAGACGCGAATCTGCACTCAAACTGATTTACTGAGCAGCCCGGTGACGCTGGAGCTCGGCGCCGGAAGGGGCGGAATCCGCCGTCTTTAGCAATCTTCACTGACTAACATCAGAGTTTCAGCTAACCTGGGCAGTCCGGAAAGTGGGACGTGCTTGATTAATTTCCACGGGCCCAGCTAGGGTCCCTTCCGTAAGGGGGTAGGTCTAGAAGAGGAATTATTTTGGGCCCTGCATTTGGCTAAAAAAAAAAAAAGTGAGGTCACCTCAACAATTGAAAAATAAATTCTTTTTAATTTAGTTTAATAGCTAAAAGCTGCTTCAGGACCTGCATATAGAACCCTGTGGGGAAATTCATTGATAAACACAAGTAGGCAGGAAGGATCCACTTGGACCCTAGGGGTATCATTGACCCCCCTTGTTTCCTTCTTCTTTTTTCTTTTTTTTTTTTTTTTATTTTTTTTTTATTTTTTTATTTTTTATTAGTATTAACTTTTTCCTTTCAGACCTTTCTCTACTATTTCTCTACCTCCTCATAATTCTAGCCTTCTAAATCACTATATATATATATATTCCTCCATTTGTTTTCCCAGTCCATTATAGGAACTCCATATTTTTTCCTAGTACTCTACACTGCCAACACAAGTTAAATATTCATCTCATTGAATCTCATTTTGCCCCTCTTCTAACTTTTATCAACATTTCTATTATCCTTCTGCCTTCCTTACATCTTTTGATTCCTCTGGCCCTAACCTTTTGCCTTCAAGGGAACATAGAAAGAAGTAAGGAAATAAAATAAGAAGAAAAACTGCCAAAGAGAAAACTTAACTCACACGCAGAACCAACAGCTAAATAAAATTCTAGAGCATAGAGAAAAGCTAATCAACTGAACAAACCCATCAAGATAATATGATGACCAGAGGGCAACAGAAAAATACAAATGACTCTGAAAAACTGGAAAACATGGACCAGTCCAGTACACAAAATAAAAACCAGGAAGCAATGCAGTACATCGAACAACTAATCAAAGCTATCCAAACAAATATCATGGACCAACTTAAAGAACTGAAGGAAGAGATTAAGGATATAAAGAAGACACTGGGAGAACATACTGAAAAAATAACTAACACACCTAAAAACGTAATGGATATGATGGCGAACAAAGACACAAGTCAAGAAATGAAAAAGACGCTGGACTCACATGGCAGCAGAATTGAACAGGCAGAGGAAAGAATTAGTGATATGGAAGACAATACAGTTGAAATCAAAGAGATTGTAGAAAACATAGACAAAAAGATAGAAAAAATCCAGTATGGTCTCAGGGAATTAACCGATAATGCAAGACGCACACACATACGCATTATGGGCATCCCAGAAGGAGAAGAGAAGGGAAAGGGAACAGAAGGAGTGTTGAAGGAAGTTATGGCTGAAAACTTCCCAACTCTATTGAGAGAGATGGATGTGCAGATCCAGGAAGCACAGCGCACCCCAAATAGTATAAATCCCAACAGGCCAACTCCAAGACATATACTTGTCAAATTGTCCAATGCTCAAGACAAAGAGAAAATACTCAAGGCAGCAAGAGAAAAGAGAACCATCACATACAAGGGAAGCACAATAAGATTAAGTGCTGATTTCTCAGCTGAAACCATGGAGGCAAGAAGACAGTGGTATGACATAGTCAAAACACTAAAAGAAAAAAACTTCCAGCCACGAATTCTCTACCCAGCAAAATTGGCATTCAAAAATGATGGAGAGCTCAAAATATTCACAGATAAACAGCAATTAAGAGAGTATGTCAAGAAGAAACCAGCACTTCAAGAAATACTAAAGGAATCCCTACAAATTGAAAGGAAAAAACAAAGGAGAGAGAGTTGGAGGAGAGTTTAAAAACAACTGAAAACTCAAAAAGAGAAACAAAACAACATATGACATACATTAACCCAAAGAAAAAATGACTGAAGTAAGAAATTCGTTACGAGTAATAACACTGAATGTTAATGGATTAAATTCACCAATCAAAAGACACAGATTGGCAGAATGGATAAGAAAATATGATCCATCTATATGCTGTCTACAAGAAACCCACCTTAGGCCCAGGGATTCAAGGAGGCTGAAAGTGAATGGCTGGAAAACCATTTTACAAGCTAACAATAGCCAAAAAAGGGCAGGAGTAGCTATTCTAATATCAGACAAAATAGACTTTAAATGCAAAACTATTGTAAGAGACAAAGATGGACACTACATATTAGTAAAAGGAGTAATCTCTCAAGAAGAGAGAACAATCATCAACATTTATGCACCTAATCGAGGTGCCTCAAAATAC